>QRFJ01005262.1:0-25000 GCA_006176705.1 Cocos nucifera | reverse complement strand
CAAGATTCATGGCTGGTGGACTGATACGTAACAGCTGACAATATGGTCTGCTCTTGGGGAAGGGGTGAAGATGGACGGTTGGGGCATGGAGATGCTGAAGACCGACATATTCCAACACTACTGAGTGCATTGGATGGCTCATGGATTGTGTCCATCACTCGTGGAGCTGATCATACGGCAGCATATTCTGAGTCAGAGTAGCAAGTTTACAGCTGGGGATGGTCTGTGCAATTTCTTTTCCGTTCTGCCGTTTTTTAAATTATTGTTGCTTGCTGTTGCAAATTTTTGTGTTGATTTGAAATTTGTTTTGCATTTCACTTTCCTAAGTGAAATTTCACATGAGTTTTAGCTACTTATTGAACAGTATCCTATATATGTTAGCTGCTTTCTAACTACAGTAATTCAAGCAACATTATGTTGTTTGCATATGATAAGGACATGCTTACTGGATTTGTTTTTATAAAAGAGTAGATGTTTGAGTCATATCATGTTTAATGTTCTCACTTCTCTGATAGAATATGCGTGCGGGATATCTATATCCACAGCCGTTCACCTGGCATTGATAACAACTTGTTATCCAACAAATGCTTGATAGGTCCCTTTGTTTGACGTTTGCTAATTCATTTCAGCCCCTCTAACCTCCATTTGATGTATATAACTGTTTTCCCATTCTCCCAGTTTTTGAGATTAGGTTGCCAGGAGCCTAGCATGTCATCCCTTATGCTATTTAGTCACTTATATATACTTAAATCAGAGACTTCAAGGTGTATATTTAGAAGTATGTAAAAAAATTTGGAGGTTTAGTGAGAAGTCATGGAAAATTATTACCAGTTCTGATTGTTACCATAATAATTTTTTATCAGTATTTAGTGATCCTGAAATATACATCTTACTAGATGATCTACAGTTATTGACTATCGTTCATTTTCTCCATTTACTTCGATAAAGTTCTGGTTGTAACTGTTACTAGAATTTCTGTATTGAATATCCAAACTAGCTTGTTATCCGATGAAGATTAGTACATGACATGATTAATATGAAACCGAGAAACCAAATTATAGACGCCCCCTTATGTTTCATCAGGTCATTTCTTAGTTTTGTCCGTGTTTTATTGACAACTTACCTTACCGTTTGATTCCAAGGCATTGCTAAAATTATTTACATTGCACAATTTTTATGAATAATTCTTTTTTAGTATTTGTACTCCTTTTGTACTTGCAGGGGTGATTTTGGAAGGGTAGGGATGTCCTTACTCCACAACCGATCAAAGCATTACAAGGATTAAAGATCAAACAAATTGCTTGTGGTGACAGCCTGTTACCATGGATGGGGAAGTGCGAAGGTCTGCATCAAGTTTATAATGTCGTTGCACGGTTCTTCTAACCTCATTTCTTTGCTAATTGCAGTACTTTTATGTGATATTGTTGAGCTACAAGCTGCTCGCGGCATTTTTGGTCGAAAATCGCTATGCTTTTCTCGGACAGATTTTTCTAATCATGATTAACCATTTATCATAATCAACAAGGAAACAAATTAAAAATTTCACTAGATATGTGGCATTCATATAGTATATTTTTACATGATTTTAACGCATCTTTGATTTTATTGTGATCTGGCGTTGACTATTGATGACTGAAAGAACCATCCAAATGTAAGGAGTCTCCTGTTGTCCCTTTTTGCATGTCATGGCTCATGTTTAGCCAACATTCCTGTCGTCATTTTCTACAACTTAATATTTTGTGAAGGTATAAATAATAAAAAACAAATTTTCGTCGATTAAGTTTCTTTAATATGTTATAGTCCGGTAAATTTCGTATTTTGTTCTGATTATTTGTTGAAGTTGGGGGCGGAACCCCAAATGGACGACTTGGTCTTGGAACCACCGAAGATTCTCTTATACCTCAGAAGGTTCAAGCCTTTCAGGTGCAAATGGCTACGCATTTTTCCTAATTCCTTGCTCGAAATACGTATCATGAAGGATGCTACTTCCATCGTAAATGACACGAAATGTCTTCTAAGGCTGTCTATTCGTTTGACATGATTGGCTAGAATCAACTCCATCTAAAATTATGAGTATATAATTATTTGGAACTTCAACCTACTTTGAAAAGATGACAGCAATCCAGTTTACATAATAAGCTGTTATTGTAAGTGTGGCTATCGAAAATGAATCAAAGCCCCTCTCAAATTATGTTGTCCCTGACATTTATTTATTTGAATTTGTCTCTCCCAAATCATTTCTAGTTATGCAGTTTTTAGTGTTTAATTCTGGGTATGAGATGCCCACCATACTGATATAACAAGAAAAAGGACTTGCTTTTGTATTTTGGTTGAGCTAGTACATGTCATATTTTTATATAGTCCCTACAGCTAGCTTAGGGACATGAGAAAGCTTACCTTGGTTTGAAGTGTTAGGGGGCCAGCTTCAGCGCAGCTCAAGGTTGTTTTGAGCTGGAATGGACTGGCTCCTGCTCACCTTATCTTATATTGAGCCAAGCTCAAGTTGGCTTGCATGAACTTGTTTTTGGCTGAGTGGCAGGGAGAAAGGCAAGAGAAAGGAGATGATTGCATTGTCTATTTGCATGGAGCAGATTCTTGACCTCATATACAACAATTGATGTCCAGCAATAACTAGATCTCTACCTTTGTCATTGTTGGCCTCACCCCATCTCCATGCCATTTTTGTTGCTGGACTTCTGTTTAGAGAAGAGAAAGGGGAAAAGAAAATGATGTCAGCCTCGTCCTAATGTCACCTGCTGTTGATGGAGTTTGGAGGAGAGAAGGATGCAAAGTAGAGAACTTGATTTGAGGGTCTGGGATTATGGGCCTGAGGGCCAAAATTTTTTGAAAATTTAAGGTTGCCCTGAGAATAAATAGAGAGATTGGGGCTTCAGCTGCTTTTGGGATGGAGAGGTTCACTTGGGGGATTATGGCATCCTTTGAGCATAAGAGATCACATGATGGTTTGAGCTGTTTTGAATGTAATGAAATGGCTTGTATACATCCCTCTCAAAATGATATTTGGACATGGATGTATGGAAACTTGTACTAGTCCCTTGAATCTCTCCTTTGTAGGTTATAAGTACTCCCATCTTAAAATAACTATGCATGCATACATTTAAGAAGAGACAAGAGAAGTAAACCTCCAAAATTTAGGGGTGTATTTTTCAAACAAGATCAAATAGCACTAAATTTTGAAAACTAATAGATATTATAGCCATTCAAACTAGATATTATATGCTTAATAGTGAATACTGGTATACGATATAATTATATATCGTCAAGCTGAAAATGAGTGAGCTAGGCCTATCTCATATTTGACTTGTTTATTTTTCAAGCTATCTCATATTTGCCCGGCTCGTTTAAATACTGCAGACTTGATCAGATGACACTGGACCTTATATTTTTTGAACAATAATTTCTATGTGATCTGTCAAATTTTTCACATCCAATAAACCTTCTCTTACTTTATTTGATTGAGAATATGTTCTGTATTCAAGCCATTTTGCATAACTCCTGCAAGTTGTTAGAAGCAATAAACTTGTCGTTCCTCGCTTCGTCGGTCTTATGTATCTCATATCAACTCCTTGTTCTGATGATATTCTTCCTTCTAGCAAGACCTATACTTCTTCCTCTTTTCATTGTACGGGAATTTGGGTTTAGGTGACTGTAATGATTGTTTAGTCCCAGAGAAAGTTTCTGCTATGGAGGCCTGCTTTATTTACTTTTAACTTTTTGTGCATAGGATTCATATTACTACTTCACACTTTTAATTATGCATATATGTCTATTTTACTTTTTTCTCGTTCAGACTTGAAATTTCACTTAATCCATTGCTAATTATACATACCGTCACCCAATTATTTTATATCAGGTGTCCTAGACTACTGTTTAATTAAGAAAGAGTTCTCCACATCCATATTTATTTTATTTGAATGGATCTCCCTAGAGCATCATCATAACTCATTTTATGGACACATGAAATTTGCCGCTAGGGTAAAGAATATTGTATCATTTCCCCTATCTGGGCGCTAGTTGGTAATCACAATTTTTATGTTGTTCTTGTATATCTGCTGCAAGGTATGATTTAATTGTTTAAATTGACGTTCAACTCACTAGACTTATGGATTTGTAAGCACTACCTAAAGGAGGACATGGTGCATTCCAACCGTGTAATGATAACTCTCTCTCTCTCTCTGTCTGAGAAAGGGAATTGGACCCATTGCTTTTAATGCTTTTAAGACTTATGGATTTAATCTTCCAGTACTTCCATTGCTTTTAATGCTTTTTGACACTTGCATAATGCAGTCAATCACAATTATGGTGCAAGGAAAATAAATTCCTTGGTACTAATTCTTGGGCTTTAAGTTTTCTAAAGGTGATATTTTTATGTCGTACATACCTGACGTTCTCCAAGGCCTTGCCATCACGGCGAGTCTTCTAAAGCAAATTATTGCCCTCGATCCATATCATTTTTGGGATGGTCGTATTCTGCAATGTATACGTCTTCCACATCATAAAATTATGTCAGAGCAAAGTTTGTGGAATATCAAGTTTTTCAGTCCATTGTTTATCCTTCAAAACAAGATGTTTATTGGTTTCATTGCCGTAAAGTTCCATTTGATTGCATATTTCTACATTGCTTTTAATCCATCAGTCATCGAACCCCTACCCTAGATCTCATTCGCAGCCGCACAGAGCATGCGACACTGCTCTAGCCAAACCGACCAACCGTTGCTACACCGTCGTCGTCGGGCGTGCGCAACAAGGCTTCTTTGTCGATTTTTGCCGGTTCATCTGTGAAGCTGTAAAAGGCTAGCAGATTGAAGCCAACTTCTTTGTGTGCACCCCTTGAGAGTGAAAATTCTCATATCTCTCTATACAAGCATGCAGTATTTTCACTCAGCATTTATCCTCTCTATAATGAAATATAATTATATTTTGAAAGAATAATCAGGGTTCGATAAGAGTATCGTTGACCTTGTCTCCAGATGCTGAGAATTTGTGGTGTGGAAGATTGATGGCCGATGAATGCCTATATTTCTTGCATCTAGACTACATCTCTGAATCTATCATGTTTCTAGAAGATGATGACTTTGTTTTGCCTTAATTTTCATTCTTTATAACAACTGATATATTGATCAAGTCCCAATAAGTGGAACCTGTATTCATGTCATTTAGTTTCAGTTTTCATGTTAAGGCCAGCTTGCGATCCATCTCGGTTTGCGTTTATGATTATATCGCTTAATATCTATCCCGTACGTTGTTTGTCTAGAATTAATCATTTCTTGAAGTCTTTGGTACCCAGTAATGATAAAAAAAATGGTAGAACTTGTTTTCCATTTCATATATATTCCAGATTGATTTCTCATGTATTTTAGTATGGCTAATCCATCATCATATTTATCTGGTAGACTTGTTATGCATTAATTTTTACTTGTTTCCAATTATTGGTTATGAATCGTTTGTAACACAAATTCTGGAGCGTATTTATCATACTTCTGAAAACTTAGTTTTGTTTGTTTCTTGTTAGATATATATATATCAGGGGGATGGAGACATACTATGGCACTCACGTCAGATGGAAGACTTTATGGGTGGGGATGGAATAAGGTTCTTCTATTATTTATTTCGCAAGCTATACTCCTCTTTTGTAATTATTAAGTTGTCTGGTCATTGGTTAGCTAGTCCGCTTGTTCTTCTTCATTCTCCTTGCTATTGCTCGTGAATGTATGCATAAAACCTTAAAATCTTTAAAATGGATATTGCGGACTGCTATGGATATCAGAAAGATGTAAATGATATTTTCTGGTATTGAGGTCATAGCTTGTTTGTTTCTACTAGTTTGATGCTTGTGATCAAATTTATGTCTATTTTGGCTCCTAAGATGCCAGACATGTAACTTAAACCAAACAAATTATTAAGAACTGTAACATATCATTTAAGAAAATGATTAATGGTAAAGTCAGTCTTCTGCATATATGTTTCATGATATAAGAACACAGATGTGGTTACCAATTGACTGCATCCAGAATGATGTTCACTGCATTTATGGTCATGGAACCAATAACTGGTTCACCATCACATTTTCATTCATTCAAGCACAAGCCCATATTTATATGTCGGAGTGCTAAAAAAGTAGGTGCCCTAGTGTTGTCCATGCTGGCATGTTTGTGTGACCTCCCCTAATTCTTGCTCTAAAGACATTGGATTCATTCTAATCACTTAATCAAACAAATGTAATATCTTGGTAATGGAACCTAGATGAACACCTTTTGAACCTTTGCTCCAACTTTACTGCGAGGAGTACTCACCATCTAAAACTTGACGCTAGCTTTCTTCAAATATAAAGTCACCATACATCTTCAACTAATGATATGGACCCCGATGCAGTAGTAAAAAATGAACAGGAAAAATTCAAAGTTGGCATATTTGACTCTGAGCATTTCCTGATTTTGTCCCATCAAAATTCCAGAACTTTGTTTAATTTCCAGAATTGCCCCGAATTCTGAATCCATTCTTGACTACCCCAAAGCCGAATCATTTATGAATGATTGCAACTTTGATCTAGCCAGTTATGACAATATTTGAAGTTTCACAACATTAATATTAATTAAATGTATTACGACAAAATGCAATTCTTGAGCTTCGTTTGGCCAATTCAAAATTTCATATATTAGCAGCACATGTTCGCCCTGCCCCATTTCATATGCACCAAGTATTAACTTCACATTTATTAATTCTGTTGCATGATGCATGTCATTGGTACACAAATGTTGGGGAAGGATAAAATGAATCAGAAAGTGTCAAAAGCACAGGGATTTGATAGCTGGAGTACGTGCTTTTCACTTCTTTGTAAATGACCAATGATGAATATAAATTTTTACAGTGTATTCTTCATACTTATAGCCAGACTGCTTGTTGTTAGCTATGACAAATTTTAGAGTCTGTTTTAAGTTGTTGCTTGTGGTCCCTACTCCCTACATGTTTCTTGCTTAGTTTGGACGAATTGGTGTGGGTGATAATGTTGATCACCGCTCTCCAGTAGAAGTCAAATTTCCAGATGAACAGGTGATGTCATTTCTTAAAATAATTATTCGTCTAAACTTCATTGCATGTTATACTGAGCTTGTGGTATTATTTCTCCAGTGATATATAGCCTGCTGGGTTAACCTTTAATAAAAATGAATGGTGAAGATAGATTAATAAAGCCAAGTAGTTGGGTTAAGTATTGTTAATTATCGTCTTAGCTTGAGGTGTGTTATCCAAGACTAAAACTCCTAATTATTTTTTGCTTGCCTGTCTACAGAAAGTTGTCCAAATCTCATGTGGATGGAGGCACGCTCTTGCTTGCACCGAAAGAAAAAATGTTTTTTCATGGGGCAGGGGTGCCACCGGCCGGCTGGGCCATGGAGATATATACGTCTGACCGGTAATTGCATTTGCAACTGGGAAACTTTCTGAAATGGTGAGTTGTATTATCCTTTGATTATTTAGTCATAATTCAAAATTCCTGATTTGGTTTGTAGATTGCTGAGAGATCATAACTTCGTTGGACTACCCACAATATTTATGGTGCTGATCTTCTTCTTCTTCTTCTTGTTTAATATTTATTTTTAAGGATTTAAAACCATATTCACAATTGAGCAATGCCACACCGAATTTCAAATGTTAGCATAGCTTTTAAACTAAGATATTAAGGAAAAGGAACCACTTAGTTGTTGTGACATGATCTTTTTCATCATTTCCTGAATAAAATATTTCTTTTCCTTGGAAAATGATATTTTCAGACAGCACCATGCTAAAGTAGCTGTTCTAGAAAGAGTAAATGCCCTGTCATGTTGGTAACCGTATTTGGGTGCAATGATGCATTTGGCATTATAAATGCCAGATCTATTACTTGCAAATTAATCTAGCATTTCATATGCTGATGTGAAATGTCGAATAGCCTTCATTACTGGAATTAAAGTAGATTCTATATGCTTCAAATTCTCATGGCATACAGTAATAATAAAATAAAATTCAAAACTAGTTAGAGGAGTGCATTTGGGGGTTATCCTAGGATGGTGAGTCATTGAGGCGATTATCTAATGGCAGAGATGAAAACCCAACAAATGATGTTTGTTGATAAGGTCATATTTGAGTATGGTGTATTACTAGTATTACAGACGTGTTTTTCATAGATGAACACACCGAGTGCGCTAAAGAAACCAGGGAGTTATTTGTGGCATAAGCTTGTCTTTTTTTTATGTTGTTTTATATATCATGCTAATTGCAACATCTAGGAGAGCATTTTTCGAAAACATCGCTGTTTTAAAAAGTTGAAATTAGTCTGGAGGTATTTATGGTAGTTTAGTGAAATGAACGCTTAGTAGGTTATAGTTGGATTGGAATATACAATACGAACTACAATTTTTCTAGCGTGGTGTTTGAAAAATTCTGATTTTTTGGATCATGTTCGTTCAGTTATGATCAGATCAAAAGATATATTTCAAAAAAAAAATTTCTTGATCTAGATCAGATCTGGAATATTTTAGATCTAATTCTTATTATTTTAATAATTAAAATAAAATCAAATAAATTAAATTAAATTAAATTTATTTTGAAGTGGATAATCCTATTACTCGTTGATGATCCTGTAAGCAGCGGAAGGTTCTGGATCTAACCACGCAAGTGCCTGACCTCTACTGGTATCCACTCGAATTGGATCTGGAGATCCTCTTCTTCTCTATCACGTTTCCAAAAATTAAATCTGAATCTGATCTGGAGGATCTACAAAACACCTTTCGAAGATCAGCAGTCGTCCTTTGCAGCAGCGCAGCCTTCTAGCTTTTAGTCGTCTTTCTCTCGTCTGGATCGCACCAACCAAGGTCCAAAACTCCTTCTGGACGTGGAGAGGAGAGGGAGAAGGTGGGTTTGGCATGGAGGAGGAGAGGAGAAGCAGCCTTGGGGCGTGGAGAATTGTTATGCTCTTTGAGTTGGGCGCAGGGTCTTATTTATAGACTAAGCGTGATCCAACTCCTCTTCTTCCCAATCAATCATAACTCTTTGTGAAATCAGATCTAAATCTGATAGGTGGAAATAGAGTCCCCTGGATTCCTTCTTAGAGGGCGCCTAAGATCAGTCAAAGTTGGTTCTTAGGAGAACTCTAATCGAAATCCAAAAAGAAGATGGAGTCTCTGTCCAATAGGGACTCCTGGATGCCTCTAGCTTGGGCACACACCAAGGATGGCGTGCGCCCTCCTCCTTGCCAGGTTCTGGCAGGGGGACGGGCCCCCACCAGCTCTCCAATAGGTGCATGACACATGGACAAAAGTCAAAGTATCAATGGTCAATATTTGACCAGTCAAAGGACAACTTTTGACCAAAGTCAAAGGACGAGAAATGGCAGATGACCAAAAATGGCAGATAATATCTAACAAAATAAGACAACATTTTCTGACTTGGACAAGCTCCAGTCCGACAAAGTGAAGGCCTCTAAATGAGCACAAACTCCTTTGGCTCAGTCAGGACAACTATTTATGATAGTAAAAGAAGAACGTTAGGTTCAATCGAGTGCTAGCAGATTTCTGACTATTAATTATTCGATCAATTAATGATAGTCTTGATGTCAAATCAACCTTGTTGTTGAATTATTAGTTCGTATGTATGGCCTGTTGGTGCAGAAATCCGTCTCGCCGGAGGTCGCCGGAGTCGAGGCCGCTGAGGTCGCCGCCGGGGACCTGCAAAACGAAGTCCCGTCCGGAACCGGTGGGGGGTGGCTCCGGCAGGACCCTCCGACGGTCAAGTTAGTTTCCGGCCAACAGTAATGGAGTGCTCGGAATGAGTTCCGGAGCTTAGAGAGAGAGGAGAGCTTAGAGAGTCGAGAGTTCAGAGAGCTTAGCCTTAGCGTGTCGGGAGGGTCCTTTATATAGTGGAGCTTGATGGTGACAACTGCAGCCGCGTGCTGGCGGGCCGCTCGAGGTTCGGCGGAGTCAGTCTCACGGGATGGTGCCGTGTGCGGCGGATTGAGGGTGACAGCCATCGCCGCCTGACAGTGGGTCGCTATCGCCGCGGCGGACTGACTGATGGTGCGGCGGACTGACTGATGGTGATGGTTGCAGAGCTTGCCGAATGAAGGGTTGAAGGCCTTCGTCGTGTGCCCATTTCGGAGGAGTTCGGGCTCCTGAAGAGGAAGATAGGAGGGAGTTCGGCTCCCATAGGCGTCTGGCTGGAGGTATGCAGCTAAGGCTCGTCCGCTGAAGAGTTCGGCTGCTGAGAATCCGAAGCTCGGCCGTTTGGGGTTCGGCCGGCTGTTGGACTTCGGCTGAGGCTTGGACACTTGAGAGTTCGGTAGGAGCTCGGTCGGCCGAAGTTCGATGAGGGCGACCGCTGAGGAGTTCGGCCGAGTAGTGACGACTGCTGAGGAGTTCGGGCTCCTGAGTGACGACCGCTTGGGGATTCCGCTAAAGCCCGTCCGCTGAGGAGTTCGGCCGCTGAGAGGACTTCATTGAAGCTCGGCCGCTTGGAGTCGGTCCGAAGGAGTTCGGCCGCCCAGGAAGTTCGGTCTCGACGCTGGGAGTCCGGAAGAAGCTCGGGAGCTGACCAGTTCGGCCTGCTGGAAGAAGCTCGGCCGCTGGGAGTTCGGCTGAAGCCCGTCTGCCGAAGCTCTTCCGCGGCTACTGGTTACATTGGGCTGAGCGTCGGGCCGGGCTTCGGCAGGAGCGGGATTTATCCCCAACAGTAGCCCCCCCACTCCCGAGTTCAAAAATTGAAGGAAGGGAGTACCAAAACAGGCGACTGCCGAAGTCTTCTTCCAGGCCCCGCGTTTGTTGCAGCTGAAGCTCGGGGGAGGTCTCATCTCCAGCCAAGGTTGACGCTGAAGTTGAAGCTGAGGCTTGGGGGAGACCTCATCTCCAAGTCGATGTTTGGAGTTGAAATGGAACTCGTTTCCAGCTAAAGTCGATGAAGCTGATGTTGAAGCCAAAGTAAATCTCGCCCCCTGCGGTCGAGGTCGGAGTTGAGCTCCTCGGGGGTGACATTGTCTCCATCAGCTGAAGTTGACTCGGGGGGACCTCCTATTCCGCGGTCGAGGTTGTCGTGGTCGCTTGGGGGCGATTTCATCTCCTGCAGTGGAACTTGTCGTAGACTTCGAGGCTCGATCTCGGATCTTGCTCACGTCAGGATGGGGTTCCCCTTCTATTCCTAACCAAGGCTATTCGCGGTCGCTCGGGAGAGATCTTATCTCTAGCCGAGGTTGACTCGGTCGCTCGGGAGAGATCTTATCTCTAGCTAAGGTTGTCTACGGTCGCTCGGAAGAGATCTTATCTCTAGCCGAGGTTGGTGCTCGCGTTAGGACGAGGTTCTCCTCCTGTTCCTAACGGGCTGTGGGGGCACATAAGGGCCGCTGTCAGAGCCTCTCCCCCCATCTCGTCCTTCGGGAATGAGGCCTTCGCTCGGGAGAGATCTTATCTCTAGTCCTTCGAGGATCTCTATGAGGCCTTCGAGGTTGCGGTCGCTCGGAGAGATCTTATCTCTAGCCGAGGTTGTCTCGGTCGCTCGGGAGAGATCTTATCTCTAGCCGAGGTTGTTGCTCGCGTTAGGACGAGGTTCTCCTCCTGTTCCTAACCGAGGTTGGCTCGGTCGCTCGGGAGAGATCTTATCTCTAGCCGAGGTTGTTGCTCGCGTTAGGACGAGGTTCTCCTCCTGTTCCTAACCGAGGCTGTTCGCGGTCGCTCGGGAGAGATCTTATCTCTAGCCGAGGTTGGTGCTCGCGTTAGGACGAGGTTCTCCTCCTATTTCTAACCGAGGCTATTCGCGGTCGCTCGAGAGAGATCTTATCTCTAGCCGAGGTTGTTGCTCGTGTTAGGACGAGGTTCTCCTCCTGTTCCTAACCGAGGCTATTCGCGGTCGCTCGGGAGAGATCTTATCTCTAGCCGAGGTTGACTCGGTCGCTCGGGAGAGATCTTATCTCTAGCCGAGGTTGTCTACGGTCGCTCGGGAGAGATCTTATCTCTAGCCGAGGTTGGTGCTCGCGTTAGGACGAGGTTCTCCTCCTGTTCCTAACGGGCTGCGGGGGCACATAAGGGCCGCTGTCAGAGCCTCTCCCCCCATCTCGTCCTTCGGGAATGAGGCCTTCGCTCGGGAGAGATCTTATCTCTAGCCGAGGTTGGTGCTCGCGTTAGGACGAGGTTCTCCTCCTGTTCCTAACCGAGGCTATTCGCGGTCGCTCGGGAGAGATCTTATCTCTAGCCGAGGTTGTTGCTCGCGTTAGGACGAGGTTCTCCTCCTGTTCCTAACCGAGGCTGTCGGTCGCTCGGGAGAGATCTTATCTCTAGCCGAGGTTGCTCGGGGGAGATCTTATCTCCTGCGGCCGAGCTTCCCTCGGGGGAGATCTTATCTCCTGCGGCCGAGGTTGAAGTGCGCGCTCGGGGGAGATCTTATCTCCTGTGCCGAGCTTCCTCGGGGGAGATCTTATCTCCTGCAGCGCGCTCGGGGGAGATCTTATCTCCTGCAGCCGAGCTTCCCTCGGGGGAGATCTTATCTCCTGCGGCCGAGGTTGAAGTGCGCGCTCGGGGGAGATCTTATCTCCTGCGGCCGAGCTTCCCTCGGGGGAGATCTTATCTCCTGCCGAAGTGCGCCTCGGGGGAGATCTTATCTCCTGCAGCCGAAGTGCGCGCTCGGGAGGGAGATCTTATCTCCTGCGGTCGAGCTTCCCTCGGGGGAGATCTTATCTCCTGCAGCCGAAGTGCGCGCTCGGGGGAGATCTTATCTCCTGCAGCCGAGCTTGTTGCTCGCGTTAGGACGAGGTTCTCCTCCTGTTCCTAACGCGGCGATTATTGACTGCTGCTTCCCTGTCATCGCATAGTTTTCGCATCCAGAAAGTAATATTATTCAGAGGGGAGAATTTTACCGAAGGGAAAGTCGCGGACAGCGCGTTCTCGTTTGAGGGGTCGACGGGGCGTTGTTCCTCGGAGCTCCCTCGGGCAGCAAGTCCCGTCCAGACGACCTCCTCTACCTCGCGCTGGCCTCCCCGATTCGGAGCAGGCTTCGGCTGGTACGGTGTTGCTGGTAAACCCTACCAGCGGGGAATTTATCGGCTCCAAGTGGTCGTCGGGCAGGGACAATTTTTAAGAAGGCATCGTAGGACAATACATCGGCCGAACTTCCGTTATCTAGCAAAATGCAGCGTACATCGTAGTCAGCGATATTTAAGGAAATTACAACCACGTTACTGTGTGGAAATTGGATTCCCCGGCCGCCCTCCTCGGTGAAGGCCACGGGCTCTGCGATCCTCTGCTTCTTCGCTGCCCGAGATAGTGTTGATGACGCCAAGGGGCGGCCGACCTTCCTGGCTCTCCCTACCCGATGGTACCGCCCTTAGCCGCTCCCCTCGCTCTTCGGGCCGCCTTTGCAGGAATCGGCCGAGTCTACCTCGCCTGACGAGCTTTTCGATCTCGTCTCGGAGCTGGACGCACTCTTCGGTGTCGTGGCCGTGGTCGCGATGATAGCGGCAAAACTTGTTGGGGTCGCGTTTGCTGGGTCGGGAACGCATTTGGTCCGGCCTCGGAAGCTGTTCCCCGATTTCCATCAGCACTTGGGCCTTCGGAGTGTTGAGGGGGGCGTAGTTGCGGAACCTTTGTCGGGGAGAGCTTCGGCGCTGAGGAGAACCTCGGCGCGCTGTTCCTTCTGGGCTTCCCCACCTCGGGTTCCCTTGGAGAGTTCGGGTCCGCCAATGACCGGGAGGAGTCCGGGAGCGCCGCCGAGCTTTACTCCGCTTCTCTTCCTCGGTGGACCTGCTCGGCCCTTCAGCTCGCCGCTTGCCGTCGGCTTCGTCATCCCTGGCCTTGAAGGCCTCCTCTGCCCGGGCGTATCCTTCAGCCCGAGCAAGCATGTCCGCGAAATTCCTTGGATACTTCTTTTCCAGGGAGAACAACAAGTCGTTCTTCCGGAGGCCGCCCTTGAGGGCGGCCATGGCGACTGATGGGTCCAGGTTCCGGACTTCCAGCGCGGCAGCGTTAAACCGGGTGACATAAGCCCGGATGGGTTCCCCCTCCTTTTGCCTGATGGCCATCAAGGAATCCGAACCTCGGCGGGGCCGCCTGCTACTGATGAAGTGGGCTGCGAACTGTTGACTCATCTGGTCAAACGATAAGATGGTACTCGGCTTGAGCGCCGAGTACCAATTCCTGGCAGCTCCTTTAAGGGTAGAGGGGAAGGCCCGGCACAATATGGCGTCTGGCACGCCGTGGAGCAGCATCGTCGTCCGAAAGGCTTCCAAATGGTCGACCGGGTCGGCGGTCCCGTCGTAGCTCTCAAACTGTGGGAGTTTGAAGTTCGGCGGGACCGGCTCCTGCATGATTTTCTGCGAAAAAGGGGGGTCAGTGCAGACGTCGTTACCGTGTGAGGGGGGAGCGTGACGAAGCTCTTCGATACGCCGGCTCATTTCTAAGAGCCTTTGATCCAGGAGATCTTCGCGATCTTTGATCCCCAAGGTTTTCTCGCAGTAAGGGTGCGAAGCCTCTCCCCGGGTCGAGCCGTGATCCGAGCAGAGGCTCTTCGCCGGTTGCCCTTCTCTTTCGGGGACTGGAGGTCGGGTAGCCCACATCGGTCGCCCCTGGACTGGACCCCAGGGCTCTGGGGAATCCCGCGCCGATCTAGCGGGTGCCGGGGTCCGCGAATGCATGGCCTGCACCGCCTGCACTGCTTCCGTCAGATCACGGACCTGCTGGGCAAGCAGGTTGAACTGTTCCGCATCCACCGCGGCTACAGGGTGAGCCCGGGTTGCCTGGGCCGGAGCGGGAGCAGACGGGCCCGAACGGGATCGGGCCGCGGAAGCCGCCGATCGCCGGGTTGAGGCTCTTCTGGGGGGCATTCCTTTTTGAAAAGGGATCCTGAAGCGGAAGAGGAGAGGTCCGGAGCGGAAGAGGAAGATCGTCGCCGAGCACTCCTTTAAGAACAAGGGGAACCTCGAAGGTTCAGGCCCTTCCTTCTAGCGCCAATCTGTTGGTGCAGAAATCCATCTTCGCCGGAGGTCGCCGGAGTCGAGGCCGCTGAGGTCGCCGCCGGGGACCTGCAAAACGAAGTCCCGTCCGGAACCGGTGGGGGGTGGCTCCGGCAGGACCCTCCGACGGTCAAGTTAGTTTTCGGCCAACAGTAATGGAGTGCTCGGAATGAGTTCCGGAGCTTAGAGATGAGGAGGAGAGCTTAGAGAGTCGAGAGTTCAGAGAGCTTAGCCTTAGCGTGTCGGGAGGGTCCTTTATATAGTGGAGCTTGATGGTGACAACTGCAGCCGCGTGCTGGCGGGCCGCTCGAGGTTCGGCGGAGTCAGTCTCACGGGATGGTGCCGTGTGCGGCGGATTGAGGGTGACAGCCATCGCCGCCTGACAGTGGGTCGGCGGATTGAGGGTGACAGCCATCGCCGCCTGACAGTGGGTCGCTATCGCCTGCGGCGGACTGACTGATGGTGATGGTTGCAGAGCTTGCCGAATGAAGGGTTGAAGGCCTTCGTCGTGTGCCCATTTCGGAGGAGTTCGGGCTCCTGAAGAGGAAGATAGGAGGGAGTTCGGCTCCCATAGGCGTCTGGCTGGAGGTATGCAGCTAAGGCTCGTCCGCTGAAGAGTTCGGCTGCTGAGAATCCGAAGCTCGGCCGTTTGGGGTTCGGCCGGCTGTTGGACTTCGGCTGAGGCTTGGACACTTGAGAGTTCGGTAGGAGCTCGGTCGGCCGAAGTTTGATGAGGGCGACCGCTGAGGAGTTCGGCCCAGTGACGACTGCTGAGGAGTTCGGGCGGCCGGCTCGGCTGAGGCTGAGGCTGGGACACTTGAGAGTTCGGTAGGAGCTCGGTCGGCCGAAGTTCGATGAGGGCGACCGCTGAGGAGTTCGGCCGAGTGACGACTGCTGAGGAGTTCGGGCTCCTGAGTGACGACCGCTTGGGGATTCCGCTAAAGCCCGTCCGCTGAGGAGTTCGGCCGCTGAGAGGACTTCATTGAAGCTCGGCCGCTTGGAGTCGGTCCGAAGGAGTTCGGCCGTGGGAGTCCGAAGGAGTTCGGCCGCTTGGAGTCGGTCCGAAGGAGTTCGGCCGCTTGGAGTCGGTCCGAAGGAGTTCGGCCGTTGGGAGTCCGAAGGAGTTCGGCCGCTTGGAGTCGGTCCGAAGGAGTTCGGCCGCCCAGGAAGTTCGGTCTCGATGCTTGGGAGTCCGGAAGAAGCTCGGGAGCTGACCAGTTCGGCCTGCTGGAAGAAGCTCGACCATTGGGAGTTCGGCTGAAGCCCGTCTGTCGAAGCTCTTCCACGGCTGCTGGTTACATTAGGCTGAGCGTCGGGCCGGGCTTCGGCAGGAGCGGGATTTATCCCCAACAGTGCCCAATCGATCTTCTTGAGTTTAGTATAATGCAGTGGCAGTGCCAGGTATTGCAGTGGAAACTCGGAAGTTTTGCCTCCTAAGATTGTGGCAATGCGGCTTTCCTGACTTTGTGTTAGACCCAGTCCCAGAATAGAGGATTTTTCAAAGTTGATCTTTAGTCCCGATAGCAGTTCATAAGAGTACAGAATAAATTTCAGTGAGGTGATGTGTCTTCACTGGGCACTGAAGAAAATTAATGTATCATCTGCAAAATATAGGCTTTGGAATTGCCCCGTGGTTTGCTGTGTGCCGATGCCTTTGATTAGTTGATTTTTTGTTGCTACTCTTAGGATTTGATTGAGAACATCTCTGACCAAGTTGAATAATAATGGGGATAGAGGGTCATCTTGTCGAAGTCCTTTTCTATAGTTGAAAGTTTTTCTTGGAGTACCATTTACAATGACCGAAGATTTTGCAGTGGTAATGATTTTCTGGATCCAACGACAGCATCCATTGCTAAAACCTCTTTGCTTTGAGAAGATCAGATAGAAATCGCCAAGCAGCATTGCCGAATGCTTTTTCAAAATCCAATTTAAAAATGATCCCAATGTGCTTTGATCTGCTAGCCTGTGAGATGATTTCATTAGCTGCTGCAAAGATGTCTGATATGTTTCGTTCTTTGATGAATGCAGATTGATTTGGAGAGATCAGTTTGTCCATTTTGCTGGCTAATCTTTGTGAGAGAACCTTTGATGGAATCTTGACCATCCCATTTAATAGGCTGATGGGTCGATAATACATTTTATGTCCTTCTTTGGTTTGAGGGTGATGCAGGAGTAGTTGATCCTATCCACGTTCGTTTGATGTTCATAAAATCTCTGAAAGAAATTGTGAAGATCTGATTTAATGACATTCCAGTACCGTTTGTAGAATGCAAAGGAGAAGCCATCTGGGCCAGCAGCTTTTTGGGAGTCTATTTGGAAGATGGCTGATTTGATTTCTTCCTTCATAAAAGGTGTATCTAGATCGGGTAGTGCCGGAGGACCATCTGGATACAAAGATTTCCAATCAGCACTGATACAAGGTTGAGTTGAGTTGCCCAGCAATTCCAGATAGAAATCATGAAAAGAAGCTTGGATTTGTTCCAGATTTGTTATAATTTTCTGATCATTCCAGAGTTCGGTGACGAGGTTCTTCCGTTTCCTATTGCTGGCCCAAATATGAAAAAAATTAGTATTACGGTCATCATTGTTGAGCCGCTGTATATGCTAACAGCTGATTTAGTTTCGATTTGAGTGCTGTCCGTTCTTCAAGTTCTAATGCTTGCAAGTTTCTGACTTCCTCTGTTGAATCTAGGGAAGCTATTCTATCTAATATTTCATCCTTCTGTACTACAATATTTACCCGCTCGGAACCGGTTCGAAACTCTAAGTTTTGCTCTTATTGAACGGAGCTTCCGAACGAGAGTTGTGCTCGCATCATCATGGGTTGGTTCTCCTTCCCACCAAGACTGGATCATATCATCGAATCCTGCAATGGTGATCCAAAAATTCTCAAAACGAAATGGGTTTAGTCCGGGGGGCTTACCTTGTAAACAAGTTGTAGTTTGAAGCAATAGTGGTGTGGTCTGAGGTGAACCGGACTAGTGGAGTGAGGTTACACGGAGGATATTTGTTAAGCCAGTCGATGGAGACGAAGCATCGATCTAGTCGTGCCAATGAGGGTTCTTCCCTGAAGTTAGACCACGTGGAAACAAAGGCCCTTTTACGGTCAATGGTACCCCATGGTGGAAACAAAAAGGGAAAAAAGAGCGAAGGATCCTATTAGGAAATAAAGGAGGAATATCAAGACATTGTGTCAAAGCTGCAGATTGGTGAGATGAAGAAGATGCTCAGTTGCATTAATGCCGTGAAAGGCAATTGTGGAAGACCAGTCTGAAATCTAAAGAGATCATGAATAGTTAGCAACTTTGGGGTCACTGAATCACCCTCTATTTAATTATCACATTATCAAAAACTGCTGAGGAACTAGGAACTAATTAGAAATATAGAGCTTGTTTTATTGCACATTAACTGACAACTGACTTCTGTGCAGAGAAGCAAGCAACTTCCATATCCCAGTAACGTCCTACTTGACAACCAGTACAATGTCATCATATAAAAAGGAATATAGAAACATGACAGTAGAATTAACCTTTACACGAGACTAGCAAATGAATTGACAGTCGAAAAAGACGAGCGTAACAAGAATAAGCAATATATTGAATCTATAATTTTGCTGTAATAGTCTTATGCCAAGCAGACCAATCGGCTATTGTTCAATAACATTTCTTCGAAAAGCTGATGGAGACTGGTTGAACAATGATGAAACATATATAGCCTGTAATGCATGATAGCTAGTTTCATTTGGCGGGAGATTGCAATAAATCTATTTATTGATAGAGCCATGATGCTTCATGGTGAAGGAGGCAATTAGGAACCCATTTCTCCCATAGAGACTACAGTTTATGTCTTGTAGCAGTGTCCATCAGACTCTTTCATACCGACAGCTGGTTTAGCGATCTTTCAATTTTTATATCCACACCTGGTGGATATTCATATAATGGTCCAGTTGCTTTCACAATTTCTGTATCCTCCCAGACCTACATGTTATTTAAATAGGATCATGACGTCTAGGCGGACATTTCTCAGCTTGATCAAATTATGCAACATTATAAAATTTTTAAGAAAAGTGCAGCAATATAAAGTTAATCATCCAACCATCAAATCACTCCAAGACTGAAAAAATGTTCACCATGAACCCCGTTCTAATCTTTTCCTTGAGTGGTGATGGAAGTTAGAGAAAAAACAAGCAAAGATGGCACAATGTAGAAAGCAATATATCATAGCCAATAAAAAGAGTACAATTGGATATCGAAGATCATACTTTGGTGTCAAGGAAGGACGGGCAACTAAATGAGCCTTTTATTTTCCCATTTATTACAAATGCAGTACAATTGGATAATTTTATCGAAGCGTTCAAATATACCCTAGAGTGATGAACTTTACCTTTTTCTGAGAAGTAGGAAGGATGGATGCCCAGCCAAACATTGGATGAAGGTGGCAGTGACCTCAGGTCCCCTATTATATCCACACCAAGAAACTTTGCCAACTCAAGCAGTTGGTAACCTCATCTAAATTTTTGCCAATTAACGTGTCTAAACAATTGTCTTTTAGAAGCCCTATCTCATTAGGTGCATTTCAAGCTCATGATCTTGATCAAATACAGCTCTTATATGATGGGCTAAAGAAATGCAAATGTTTTGTGTATGAGAGAGAGAGAGAGAGAGAGAGAGCAGAGAGAAAAGGAGTATCTTCTGGGACAAATGCCTCCTGAAACTTACTCTAAACCCATTACAGAATGAACAAAGAACAAATTGAGTATTACACAAAAAAGGAAAATCAGGAAAAACAATTGGACCCTTCATGTCATTTGATATACAAAAAGAGAAACATTATTAAGGGATGGAAGACGAAAATCATAAAAGATTAAAGTACAGTTTACTTACCTGGGCTAGGTCAAGCTTTTCTAGCCCATTCCAGTGCAAGTTCTTTCATCAGGTTAGAACTGTAGATGATGTCAAATGGCTTGTCTATGCTGCCTTTCAATATAGAGATCTGCCCCTCCTAAAGTAGCATGTCTTCATTGAGGGTTTCAACCTTCTTCCTGGGAGCTTTAACCTCATCATCCATAAGCATGTTACCCTTTCTCAACTGCTTCACTTCCTCCCTCTTTTGATCTCTCTCCTCAGAGACCTTTGTAAGTATACCCTGGAGAATTTTTAGTTCCTTCATGGGGTCTTGAAGATTCTGCTGGAGCTGGATGATGGTGTCATCTTTTCTCACCATCTGCTTTATCATCATCAACACTTCTATCAGTAGCTAGATCCCAATACAAAACATTAACAGGATTTGAAATAAAGTTCATTACTAATTAGTGACAAATGCACCTATATCTCCCAATATTCGAAGTTCAGGAAACACCAAACAAGAACCCAGGTCATCAGCTACATGATGACAGGTGGTTGCCATAATATTTTAGAAATGTTTTGCCAACGGATAATAACATTCAAAAATAGCATTCAAAAGCCTGGAGTTTACCATTTGATGGCAATCCAATAGAGCTCAGATCATTGGTGGTTAAAGATAAATCTCCTTCATCATTCACTCTAAACCATGGTCAGCGGAATCGTCCTAAACTGTCTGGTACCAAAACCATACTGATGGTGCACCAGGAGGCGTTCAAAACAAGACACTGACGAAATGGGTGAGAGGGAGAAGAAAGCAGAGGAAAAGAGAGAGAGAGGGGGGGGGGGAAGGAGAGGGAGAGATGGCCTCTGGAGGTGGGAGAGGGCTACCTCGCCGTGCCCTACAGCCACCTCTGGCTACCTCTCTTCATGTGCACATGATCTTTTTTCACATCCAGACAGTTATAGAGATACATGTACACAGCAGACATTGCCTAAATTGAAGGACCAACACCTATACGTGTCGATGCTTCATTATAGAACACAACAATTAGGTGTGTAAATATCAAGTTTACCACAACAACATAGAGGCAGGATATATCACTGTTGTTGAGACACAGAAGTATTCTCATACACTGGATATTTGGATTAACCAAAATATAGTACTTCACAGATTTTACTTATTGGTTGGTGCTACAACTTTATGTTCACCTGATGCTCCGTATTCTTCATCTTGTGGGTGAGAAAAAGAAAGTTCGTCTTGCTGCCTCTGAATTTCAGTTTGCAGGATATCACGAGCCCTTACTAAAGATCCTAAGTCTGCTTGTAATTGCTCAATTTCCGATTCTTTACAGCACAACTTCTCTCTTAGCACTCTAGTCAGCATAGCTTCTGTCCTCAATCTGAGTTCCGTATCTTCCTAAACAATTAGCATACAAATAAAATGTCAGTGAAGAAGACAAGCCTAATAAAGATAGATGAAATGTGTAAATTTATGGACCTCTTTTACAATCAACATAAGAAAGTTCTTTATATAGAGAACTTTCTAGTTGATTGTAAAGCGGTTCCTAATTTACACATTCCATCAGCTATTATGTAACGGGACTCTTTATCATTTTTTTCCACAATCACGATCTTCCAAACAATTCCTGCTCTCTCTCGATTTTCCAAGGAAAGCCCGACCACCCACACATCTCACTTTTATTTTCCTCCCCTCTTACCGGTCCCTAACTCCCATGCCCAAACTCCCGCCCCCACCTCCTCCCCCTCACCCCACCCCAACCGCAGGGCCACCTTTTTCATTTTGTTTCCTCCCATCACTCTCACTTTCTTTTCCATATTTTTCTGGGAAGGAACATGCATTGGTCATGATGAATACATGTGTTTATATGCAATGCATTTTCACGAAGCTACAAACTTAGACACGGACGAATATGGGGAGGATCTAAAAAGGCAATACAATTTTATAGGATAAGCTTTTTAACCATGTTTATATTGACAGGGATAAATAAGGGGAGGATCTAAAAAGGCATCTCCATTTCATGGATAGGGCTTTTGAACTATGTTTATGTTTCCATATAAATAAACTGTTTTCAAAATGATGACTTTTAAGAGAAGCATGATTTATCTCTAGAAGGAGAATAAGAAAAAGAAGAAGAAAATAAAGAACTCTTAATAACTAGAAATCTATTTAATATACTTGTTGGTGCAGAATCTGGTCGATGTCGGATCGAGCTGAAGTCAAGAAAGGAAAGATCATCGTCGGGGATCTATAAAATAAAGTTCCGTCTGGAATCGGTGGTGATGTCTCCGACAGGATCTTCCGACGATCAAGTCAGCTCTTCTGGCCAACAGAAATAGAGTGCTCAGAAAAAAATTCAATAGAGTTTCGGGAAGGAGAAGAGAGCTTAGAAAAAACGTATCTGGAGGATCCTTTTTTATAGATGGAGCCTATAGTAGACTGATAGTGATAGTCATTATCGTCCAGTAGTGGGCCGCTCGAAGCCGTGTGGGGTTTGTTATGGAGAGAGAGAGGTATCGCCTGTAGCAGACTTATAGTGACAGCCATAACCGTCCGATAGTGGGTCGCTCGGGATCGCGTGAGATTTGCTACAGAGAGAGAGAGGTGTCGCCTGTAGCAGACTGATAGTGACAGCCATAATCGTCCGATAGTGAGCCGCTCGGGCCATGTGGAGTTTGCTATGGAGAGAGAGATGTCGTCTGTCATGATGTGCCCGTTCGTCGAGATTTAATAGTCGAAGTTCGGAGGAAGCAGGCATTGGTTGATGAAAAACTTTGACATATATCAATTTCAGAGGAGTTCGAATTTCTAAAAAAAATACGGCTAGAGGAGATCATCTAGGAGGAATGCTAGTTAAAATCTGAAAGTAATCCGCTGGAGAAATCCAACTGAAGGAGAAGTTCGGAAGGAGTTCTGCTCCTAGAAAAATTCGGAGAGAAATTCGACTGAAGAAGAAGTCCAGAGGGAGTTCGGCTCCTAAAAAAATTTGATTAAAGAAGAAGTACGGAAGGAGTTTAGCTCCTAGAGAAATTTGATTGAAGGAGAAGTCCGAAAGAAGTTCTGCTCCTGGAGGAATCTGACTGAAGGAGAAGTCCGGAAGGAGTCCGACTGATGGAGAGGTCCGATCAAAGAAAGTCCGGATGGAGTTTGGCTCCTGGAGGAACCAGACTGAAGGAGAAGTTCGGAAGAAAAATCCGACTGAAGAAAAAATCTAGAAGGAATTCAGCTTCTGAAGGAATTTGACTAAAGAAGAAGTCCAGAAGGAGTTTGGCTCCTGGAGGAATCCGACTGAAGGAGAAGTCCGAAAGAAGTTTGGCTCCTAGGAAAATTTGACTGAAGAAGAAGTCCGATCGAAGGAGAAGTTCGGAAGGAGTTCGACTGATAGAGAAGTTCAGATGGAGTTCGATCGCTGTAGGAGTTCGAAAGGAGTTCGACCGCTGGAGGAGTCCGGGAGGGGTTCGACCATTAGAGGAGTTCGACTGCTTGAAGGAGTTCGATTGGGGTTCGGCCACTGAAGGGAGTCCGGGAGGGGTTTGGCCATTGGAGGAGTTCGGCTGCTAAAGGAGTTCAACTGGGATTCGATCGTTGGAGGAAGAATTTTTGATCGAAGCTCTTCCGTAATTATCAGTTGCATTAGGCTAAGCATCAGACTGGACTTCAGTAGAAGCAGAGTTTATTTTTAATAATAGTCCCCCCATTCTGGAGTTCAAAATTCGAAAGAAGAGAGTACAAAAAGATGACTGCTGAAGTTCTTTTTCGGAGTCTACATCCATTGAGGTTGAAGCTCAGGGGAGATCTTATCTCCTATCGAGGTTGAAGGAGATCTTATCTCCTATTGACGTTGAAGTTGAAGCTCGAGAAAGATCTTATCTCCATCCGAGGTTGAAGGAGATCTTATCTCCTATTGACGTTGAAGCTCGGGGAGATCTTATCTCCAACTGAGGTTGAAGAAGATCTTATCTCCTGTGACGTTGACGTTGAAGCCCGGGGGAGATCTTATCTCCAGCCAAGGTTGAATGAGATCTTATCTCCTATTGACATTAAAGTTGAAGCTTGGGGGAGATCTTATCTCTAGCCGAGGTTGAAGAAGATCTTATCTCTTGTTGAGATTGACGTTGAAGCTTGAGGGAGATCTTATCTCTAGCCGAGGTTGTGTAGGTGGTGTAATGCTCCCAAGCCTTGGGAGGCCACGGGCGGAGCAAGGGTGAGGGCTCCGGGAAGGCTAGGACATGTATGGTTCTAAGACTAAGACAGAAGTTGTCCTAGGATGGAGGCGGCATATAGCTCTTTACGCATTTGGGGTTCAAGTATTGAGGGCCTCAAGGGACTTAATTGGTGCTTGAAGATTACAGAAAAAGAATTTTCTACAGCTATAGGTCCTAAAAGCCAGAATTGGCTGATACTTGTAATACACTTCTATGGGTAAAATTATAATTTTGACTATAAATAATAAAATAAATTATTTTCTATCACAGTATGTATTTGAAAGTGTCTATGATACATTCCTTGAGTTAATGGTAATGATAGTTCATATTTTCAAGAGTTGAAAATTTAAGACATGAATTTTCATTATTAACTCATAAAATGCTCCCAATCGTAGGATTATCATGAGGATGGTGATCGATCCGAAAGATTGGTGTACGATCGCTTCTTTAGGGTAGATAAGTCTTGAGTCTATGGTGTAGAGACATCAGAGCGAGAGTATAGGTACTCATTAGAGAATGAGGGCACTGAGCGTGACCACCTCGAGCAATCATGAAGAAGTCTACCTTCTCGTTAATGACTGGCTCAAAGCTGTAGTGGTGTATCTGATTCTTTGATCTGAGGTGCATCAGTAGTTCACCTTGAGGGTGTTATAGTTTGACTATACCATAACCCGGTTTCCTAGCCATTCGAAATTCTGAAGTGTATGTTGGTTATAGCATGTTCACTATAGAAATTGGATTGCACCAATAGAGGATCTATCTACCTCGGTAGATGAGGAGCAGCCCTATGATGATCATGATAATCAAGTCCATAAGCCCATGGCCATGGCAAAGTGAAATGATAGAAAGAAGTTCTCTATTAGAGTTTCACATCGAACTTCAATCGAATGATTAATTCATATGACAAAAAATTAGGATTTTGACGAAGAGGGGATTCCCTCTCCTCTTG
>QRFJ01005261.1:0-53731 GCA_006176705.1 Cocos nucifera | reverse complement strand
CATCAAGGTGTGGTTTGTCTAAAATTCACTCCATGAAGAACCTAGGTGAAGCATCCTTTATTTAGGAATTAAGGTCTATAGGGATAAGACCGAATAGGATGCTAGGACTTTCAACAAGAAAATGTACATAGAGGAAGTACTAAAGAGGTTACGTATGGAAAAATCTTAAAGAGGGGAGTTAATACCCTCAGACATGGTATTTCAATCTATTCCAAGAGATGGCTTCCAGCACACCTGAGGAAATAGAACGCATGAGCAAGCATCCCTATATGCTTCTGCAATAGGGAGGCCTCATGATATGACCATGCTATGTACCGACCTGATATAGCCCATGCTCGGTGAGTGTCACAAGCAGATATCAGTCAAATCCAAGGTGAAGAACACTGGACTTCTGTGAACATGTAATCCTTAAGTACTTGAGAAGGAACTTAAAGGATATGATGTTGGTCTTTCGGTAATGGAGAACTCAAGTTCAGGGATACACAGATTTCGGACTTGCAATGTCGATATAGATGATCGAAAAGTCGACAGTCTGTTGCAGGACTGGTTTGTGCTGAAAGAGTCCTTAGCAAA
Source organism: Cocos nucifera (assembly GCA_006176705.1). NCBI lineage: Eukaryota > Viridiplantae > Streptophyta > Magnoliopsida > Arecales > Arecaceae > Cocos > Cocos nucifera. The sequence goes on along the minus strand of QRFJ01005261.1, from coordinate 53,158 downwards.
CAGCGATACGCAATCTCTCATCTCGCGATTACCTTGAGAAAGATTTACGTTGAGGTCAAGAGAAGTTCAACTCCAAAGAAATGTGGCAGACCCACTTTAACAAAGTCATTGGCAACAGAAATCGAAGCCCACCTTGAGAAGATGGGACTTAAGACTTGTAAGCCAATTGGCCTTTAGGACCAATAGGGAATGTTAGATAATATGTGCCCCTAGAAGCCAGAATGGCTTGACACTTGATAATACAACTTCTAGGGGCAAAAATTGTAATTTTGATATAAAATTAATGGAAATGGGTTACTTTTTCTAATCACCACCTGTGTATTTTAGTGTCTGTGAACATCCTTTGAGTTAATGTGTAATAAGAAATACATTTCATATTTTCATAGAGTTGAAATTTAAGACATGAATAAATCACATTAACTCATAAACAGCTCCAGATCCATAGGATCAATCACACAGCAAGGATATGGTGATATGATGTCTGGATAGTTGGAGGTACGATCGCATGTCTCTTAGTAAGATGAGTCTTGAGTCTATAACTGGTGTGGGGGATGACACTCCGGAGCGAGAGTACAAGTACTAGCGTTAGAGGAAACGGAGGGCACGAGCGTGATCACCCCAGAGTAAGTCATTAGGAAGTCATTACACTCTCTCGTTCTAAACTGACTGACTCGGATGTGCAAGTAGTGTGATCTGGTCTTTGACCTCGAGATGACAATCAGGCTAGTTCCACCTTAGAGGGTGTTTATAGTTTGACTACACCATATACTCGGCTCTCCATATGCCATATGGAACACCTGAGGTGTAATGTTGGCTATATGCATGTTCATTGTAGGACTGGATATGCGATCAAAGATGGGCCATCATAATCATACCTCAGGTGGCTAGCAGAGGAGTAGCCCTATGATGATCATGAGAAATAAAGTCAGAAATACCCTATGGCCATCTGGTACGACGTGGAGTAAATAAAAAAGTTTTCTATTTAGATTTTCACATTGGACTCGACATACAGAATGATTTACATCACATATGACAGAGACTAAGACCGTTGAGCGAGTTCACCTTAAGCCTAATCTGGATCGCGGGCTCAAAGATAGAAGAACTTAATCAACACATGTAGCCTGCACCAAGAGGTTCGCATTCCAAGCCTCTGATGGTTGCCACCATATAATACTGCTAGGTGTCACTTGGTGATTTGGGAGAGCATTAGATGATTTAGATGATCGATTTCATTTCTATGCTGTCGAATCAGAAGAAGTCTGATCCATCAAAGCAGTTCGATGATGATCTGATGATAGAAGATCATGAACATATCCCATTACACATAACAGAACTTGAACCTAACTGGGACCACAAACAAGGGTTTGGAATTCTCTGTTAGGTGATCATCAAATTGAAACTGATCTAGTTCAATTGAATCTGAATGAGATTCAATTAGTTCAAGGAAACTCGTGCTGAGCGACTCCGATTGAACCTAACGTTCCCTTCTTTTTACTATCATCATAAAGAGTTGTCCTGACTGAGACCAAAGGAGTTTGGTGCTCAAGTCAGGAAGACCATTGCATATGGTCTGACTGGAAGTTGTCCAAGTTCAGAATAGGTTTGCTTATTTGCTAAGACATTACCTGCCATTTTTTGTCACCATGCCATTTTTTCTGTTCTTGACTTATTGGTCAAAAGTCATCCTATTGGACTGGTCATAACACGTGACATCCCTTTGATTCTGACACATGTGTCATGCACACCTATTTGGAGAGTCAACTGAGCTGATGTGGGCAGCAACGGCTTGTCCCCCTGCCAGAACAACTGCGACAGAAGGAGAAGGGCGCACGCCAAGGTTGGCGATGAGCCCAGATAGGAGGCGCCTAGGAGTCCTTGTTGGACAAGGACTCCACCTCCCTCTAGGAATTCCAATCAGAGTTCTTATCTAAGAAAATCCAGTTTGACTGGCTCTTAGGCACGCCTCTAAGGAGGAATCCAGGGGTCATCTTTTCCAACCAATCAGATTTAGATTCTGATTTACAAAGCCAAAGGGTCTGTCGATTGATGTTGAGAGGAAGTGAAGAGTTGGATTCACGCTTTATAGTCCTATAATAATAAGACCCTGCGACCCAACCCTAAATCCTTGAAGTTTTATTGAAAAGAGTTATTCCATATCACAAGGCTGCCTTCTCCCGCTTCTCCTGCTTCCCATCATGACTTCTAACTTACTTCACCCCTTGGCTCTACCACGTCCAACAAGTATTTATGGACTTTAGTTTATTGGTGCGAATTTACATTTGTTCTAAGAGTAACGGCGATCGAAAAAAGCAAGAAGGCTGCGCCTGCTGCCAAAAGGACGACTGCAGATCATTCAATAAGAGTTTTTGAAGATCCTCCAGATCAGATCCCAAATACTGATTTTGGAGGCCATCTGATAAAGAGAAAGAAAGTAAGGTTCTCTTAGATTCCAAAACCCGAGTGGATATCCGGTAAGGCCAGCGCTTTTGCGTGGCTGAGAATTCCAGAACCTTTCACTGCAAATCAGGATCATCTACAGGGTATAGGTATTAACCCAAATACCAGGTAATAATTAAATTTGATTTAATTTATCTTATTTTATTTTATTTATTAAAATAATAAGAATCAGATCTGAAATTTATCAAGATCTGATTAAGATCAAGAGAAAATTTTTGAAATATATCTCTTGATCTAATCAGATCTGAACGAACCTGGACCGAGAAATCAGGATTTCCCTTCATACCGAAGTTGGATCCCACCAACTTATCATTATCCAATAATGATCGGAGCGATAGGGAAGTGGCATTGTCTGCATAATGGAAAACCAAAATCTAATTAGTAATTAATTCATTAAACCTAAAGATTTGAACTTTATTTAAAAGGTTTCTTCCATTATTTTATTCTAATTGGTAGCCTCTATCTCCAATTTGAGGAATTATCCTAATTTCTTAGTAGGTATTAGAATCCATATAGACTGTACACGAGCCCAACTTTGGTTGGCCCACCCATGTACATCAAAGGATAGGTTCATAATCAATTATTTCTTTAAATAATTTTTAATAATTAAATTTTGCCCCAGGCCCTAGTCAGTTGGCTTTGGCATTCTCAGTAAAGGATCCAATTAGGTCCAACCATTAACATGACCATACTTGTGTTAGATATGTATGCCCTAGAAGCCAGAATTGGCTAACACTTGTAATACACATCTAAGGATAAAATTATAATTTTGACTATAAATAATAAAATGGATTATTTTCTATCATAGTGTATATTTGAAAGTGTCTGTGATACATTCCTTGAGTTAATGGTAATAATAGTTAATATTTTCAAGAGTTGAAAATTTAAGACATGAATTTTCATTATTAACTCATAAAATGCTCCCAACCATAAGATCATCATGAGGATGGTGATTGATGTGGAAGGCTGATGTATGATCGCTTCTTTAGGATAGATGAGTCTTGAGTCTATGGTATAGAGACACTGGAGTGAGAGTATAGGTACTCGTTAGAGAATGAGGGTACTGAGCGTGACCATCTCGAGCAGTCATGAGGAAGTCTATCTTCTCGTCAATGACTGGCTCGAAGTTGCAGTGGTGTGTCTAGTTCTTTGACTTGAGGTGCATCGATAGTTCATTCATCATATCTCATATGAACAAAAAATAAATAATTTTATTTTCTATTTTTTAAATTTTTATTATAATATTTATAATATCAAAAAATAGTAAATAAATAGATCTAAAAATTATAACTAATTAAATTAAATTATGATCATGCTAGACCATGCATAGAATAATTCTATTATATAAGTAGTCATGCATCTTGTACAACTTAGATCTAAATTATTTAAATTTTTAATTTCTAATTTTAGATCTAATCATATTTAATGAGACATATAAAATCATCAAATTATCAGATCAAAATTAAAATAAAATCAGATCTAATGAAAATGCAATTTAGCTCTGATACCAGTTGAAGGAAAAATCTAGTTTTCTTAATCATGTTCGTTTAGATCTAATTAGATCAAGAGAGATATTTCAAAAAAAATTTCTCTTGGATCCAGATTAGATTTGAGACTTTTTATATATGATATTATTAATCTAATAAAAAAATAAAATAAAATAAATAATAAATTAAAACTAATTTAATTTGCCTTGTTGAGGGTAATCTGATTATCTCGTAACGATCCTGATGTCTGTCTGAGGTTCTGGATCTAGCCACGCAAGTGTCTGGCCTCTACCGATCTCCATTTGGATAGGATCTAGAGATCTTCTTCTTCTTTATCACCTCTCCAAAAATCAGATCTGGATCTGATTTTAAAGATCTTCAAAATTTCTTTCAAAGATGTGAGTTGTCTCTTATAGCTGTGCTGCCTTCTTCCTTTTCCTATCGCCTTTCTCTTGCTTGGATCGCACCAAACTGAAGTCCAAAAATTCTTGGGCATGGGTAGGAGGGAGAAGACCTGAAGATGGCATGGAGGAGGGAGAGGGGCAGCCTTGTGGCATGGGCAATGGGTCAAGTTTATTTGATCTTGGCGCAGATAGGATTTTTATGGACTCGATTGCACCATGCAGTGCCACATCATCCCGACCAATCATGGCCTTTTGTGTAATCAGATCTAAATCTGATTGATAGGATGACATCATCTAATTCAATCAAATGAGAGCCCCTCTGAATCATCCTTAGATGGCGCCAAGACTGATCAAAGACAAGTCTTTGGCTCCACCTAGGTAGAAACCCCAAAGCAACTAGAGTCCCATCTATATGTGACTCCAGAGGCTTTATCCAGGGGTGCACGCCTCCCTATGTGTGTGCCCCTTGTCCATCTGATTTTTAGTAGGTAGACTGATCCAAAAATTCTCTCCTATGGGTGCATGACACGGGCAGATGTCTAAGTGTCAAAGGTCAATGTTTGACCAAATGTCCAAAACTTAGCAGGTCATGGAAAATGGCAGGTATTTTCTCAAATTTATCTCATAAATTAAGATAATCTTTTTCTAACCTGGACAAGCTCCAGTCAGATCAAATAAAGATATCTGAGTGAGTCCAAACATATTTGGCTCAGTCGAGACAACTTTTAATGATAATTAAAGGAGAACATTAGGCTCAATCGTGTGCTAGCACGATTTCTAGAACCTAATTGAATCTTATTTAAATTAATTGAACTAGGTTAATTCAATTGATGATATCCAGATCAAAACCTTGTTTGTATGTTCCAATTAGGTTCAGTTCTGCATGGTAATGAGACATATCGTGATCTCTATCATCGATATCATCGAAATACCTTTCGATGGATCAGAACTTTTCTGATTTTGACAAGTTGTATGGTTGATCATCTAAATCATTCTAATTGCTCTCAAAATCTACTAGTGACACCTAGCAGCATATGGTGGCAATCCATCAGAACTGCAAATGAATCTCTCGAAGCAGTTACCTATGTGATTAAGTTCTTCTATCCTGAGCCCCGACAAGATTAGGGTTAAGGTAATCTTGTCAAACCCTAATATCCGTCAAATGATTAATCATTCGATTCAAGTCCAATGTGAAAATTTTAATAGAAACTCTTTCTATTATTTTACTCTGCCATGGTCATGGGCTTATGGACTTGATTCTCATGATCATCATAGGACTTCTCCTCATCTATCCAGGTAGATAGATTTTTTATTGGTGCAATCCAATTCCTACAATGAATATGCTATAGCCAACATATACCTCAGGATTTCGAATGGCTAAGAGATCGAGTCATGGTGTAGTCAAACTATAACACCCTCAAGATGAACTATCGATGCACCTCAGGTCAAAGAACCAGACACACAACTGCAGCTTCAAGCCAATCATTAATGAGAAGGTAGACTTTCTAATAACTGCTCGAGGTGGTCACGCTCAGTGCCCTTGTTCTCTAACGAGTACCTATACTCTCACTCTGGTGTCTCTACACCATAGACTCAAGACTCATCTACTATAAAGAAGTGATTGTACATCAACCTTTTGGATCAATCACCATCCTCATGGTCATCCTACGGTCAGGAGCATGTTATGAGTTAATAATAAAAATTCATGTCTTAAATTTTTAACTCTTAAAAATAAGAACTATCATTGCTATTAATTCAAGAGATGTATCACAGACACTAAATATACGTTGTGATAGAAATTAATCTATTTTATTATTTATAGTTAAAATTATAATTTTATCCTTAGAAGTGTATAACAAGTATTAGCCAATTTTGGCTTTTAGGGCACACATATCTGACACATTTTGTCTATGATTTTCACATGCCCAAAATCTCTTTTTATGGTCTACAATCTACAAAAAAATTATCCCAAAATTTATTTTAAATATTGAGATATGAAAGAGTCTTGTCTAGGTCAAATACCTAGACAAGACATGTCTAAAATAGGCAACTACTTGGGGCACCCAACACTTGGGCACCCCCTCCTTTCTTTATGCCATGGACCTTTAGGAATAAGCACACAAAATCCTCCTCTTTTCCATGAAAAAATGAGAGAAAAATTAGGGATGTGGGCGGCACAAAGCAAGGAGGAGTTTTAGGTGCTTAAAATTCTATCTCATAGAATTTAAGTCAAAACCAACTCCTAGTTTGACTTGGTCCACAACCAAATGCTATCTAAAGAATAAGGGAAGGCTATGGGCGTGCAAGAAAGCTTAGGGAAAGATTTTTCCATATTCAAAATCAACAAGAAGGGGTGTGGGGGATGTGAGGGGTCAATGGCGCAAAGAATAGGGAGTCCTAGTCATACTAGGATTCCTATTTTGACTTAATCCAAGTGATCTATAAATCAAATTAAATTAGAATTAATTCAATCTAATTAAATAAAATCCTAAATAAATTAAAAATTTAATTAAATTATATTTAATTTTAATTTAATTTTCTAATCAAATTAGAAAATTGCGTTGACCTAAGTTATAGTTGAACTAGGACTAGTTCTTCCTTGCACTTGGCTTATCCAATAAACCAATTGGATTTGATTCAATCAAAGATAAATTAAATCTAATTAAATTATATTTAATTAGACTGAATCTCAATCTTTTGGCTTAATCAAATTAAGTCAATTAGCAATCAAATTGCTAATTGATCCTGCTGCAATATTTGCACTAGGTTAAACATGAATCGTATTGATCATTTTACCCTAGAATGATTTTTAATCATTGATCAATCATCCGATCAGATCATGAACTCTAATATATGTGATCTCATAGGTTCAAATCTAAGTCGGTAGCATAGGAATAAATTCTTATACTAATCGAAGTAATCATCTAGTAATGATATCCGATGGTCGGATAGGTTGAATATATAGAACAACATCCTTAGAACCCATATGGATATAGTTTTCATATAATTCATCTCCTTGACCAAAATGCTTGTAGGATACCTTAGAGTTTAACTATCAACTCAAATCAAACTGTACATATTATATTTCAAAATATCAAATCCATCTAATGGATTATCCTGACCAAGGTTTTGCTATATTGAAATACAGTGATATATTCTTCTCCAACTCCTAGAGTGGTCAATTCCATCTTGATCATACACCGACTTTGCAAGTACTTGACTATGCCTAGAAGCCTTTCATTACTAAATTATAAATTCAGTTAGTCTGGTACCAAAGCATAGTGAGTTGCTTGCAAGTCACTGAAGTGATCTTAGATTTAAGGGATACTTATATCTATATCCCATCAAAGACATTCTATATAGTAGAATGCTCTAGAGTTGATCACGTTCAATGATGATGTACCCATATATCTCATCTGTATGCCATACTAGTGTCTTCACACTTCTTGGTCAAGAGGACAACCAACTTATATGGCACATAGTGATCTATGCTCAATAGAAGCTATCGTTCTAATTAACAGCTTATCATTTAGTCATGAATAGTTTTAAGGACTAATCGATAAATTCTCTTTTTATCGAAGCTAAATAGTCCTAAGGACTTCATCATAATAATAAAGTTTGTTAGGAAATAAAAATTTTATGATAAAAAAATATCAAAAATATATTTTATTAATTACTGAATCAATTATATTTATAAAATAGTTCAACCATCATCAGACTGATGATTGGCTTTAGGACATATTTTTTAACACCAACTCATGTAATGATATTTATTCTGATATTAGTAAAGTGAGGCTTTTTGATTCATCATTTCAGTTGCACCTTCTATGTTTAATAATTATGATGAATCCTAAAGATTAGGGCAATAGTTTTAGGAGACATGAATGGGTCATGCCTGTAAGATCTAAAATTTTAAAATCCTAATCTTAAATATTTATGGTCATAGGAATATTGAGCTGGCGATCAATATTCAAGACAGACTGGCACATCTTATGTATGCTCAATGGAGAGAGTGGTGGATCTCACAAGCCACTTGTATGGGGATACTAATACAAGGATGTGGATGCTCATCGAGAAATAAGTTCATTGAATTGACTCGCTAAAAGAGAATATCTTATAGAACCTTACTTGTATGTCAAAAGATGATTCTCTAAGTAGGAGTTGTGCAAGTGATCCTTATACCTGAGATCAACATGATACCTTATGAATATAAGCCCATATTTTTGGTTTATACTCAATCATGATATTAAGTCATGAATGGGATATTCTAGATATGATCGAGTATGTATGAAGTTTGTGAGTAGGTCAATAAGGAATCAATCACTCCTAGTAAGAGAAGATGACATCCTATGTATTCTCATCTATTGATAACTCAATAAGACTTTAGCCAGAGCAGAATGAAGATTAGAAAGAGCTTCTAATACTTCATTAGAGTTATCACTAATAGATAGAGAATCGACATGAATATGTGTTTGAGTTTAACATTAATTCATACTCAAAAATTTATTTGGGATGTAGGGTGATCGAAGGATTGAATTGCATGGGTACCTACCACTGAAGGGTACATTTGGTAGTTTCATCAAATTTCAAATCTTCTAGATAGTCATGATACATTGCTAGATGTTAATCTTGACTTGTTGATTTGATTGAATTAATAAGATTAATTCGATCCTTAATTAGATGAATCTTCTAATTGATAAAATTGAATCGGCATAAATTCTAATCGGTTGAGATTGAGTCTAATCATATTAGATTAAAATATGTCGGGGCTTACTGTTGGCTCGATATAGAACCTAATGGGTCAGACATACAAAGAAATTGATCAAGAATTAATTTTAGAGTCATTGGATCCTAATTGAATTGCTAATTGGCATGCTAGCACATGTTAGCTAATCTAATTCCTAACCAAATTAGTTTTGATTTGAATCCTTGCACTTTTGTCTAATTAATTTTAATTAAATCTAAAATTTGGTTGAGTCATAAGGGGTAACCATCAGATGGTTGCCACTTGGCATTTTTAAACCCCTTAAGAAAGAGTCTTGGGGCATGAAACTCTTCTCCCCTTTGGTGCCACATAATATGTGGATGAAATTTATTGGCACAAGAAAGGACTAAGAGTACTTTTGGGTGGGGGCATTGACCTATGAGGCACCCCCCTGGGACTCTCTCCTTTATGCCACGTATCATCTTTGACTGGTCAAAGATGGTGGGCATGGGATATTTTTTCTCCCATTTGAATGGTGCCTCATCTAAATCTATAAATAGGATTCAGATCAATGGTGTCGGGTATTCAGAAGTCAAATTAAATTCTCTTTCTCCCTTTCTTTTAGACAATGTGTTGGTTAAGATAAGAATTCTTCCTCTAGATAAGGTCTGAACCAATACAAGGAGTCTTCTCTAAGATAAGGCTTAGGAATTAAAAAGTGAAGAAGAAGGGAGAAGAAAAACCAAGGAATTCTAGAACAAAATTCAGTGAGCAAGGCTTCAAGAGGAATTGTTCTTGAAGTTAATTCCTATGTGGATTACTATTGGAGGGCGAACATGAGGGCACCTCGTGGAAATAAATCTTCTCCAAATTAGATTACTAAGAGTATGTTTCCTAATTTTATTTCTTTATGTTTGCATGTGATTGAAAATCATCAAGATCGATTCTAGAAATTAAGGTTTGATAGGGCTTGGGCATGGGTGACTTGGGTGCATCAGAGCTTCAGGTGTAAGCTTTTGTAAAGGCACAAATCATTGTGCCTAGGTGAGAGGAAAGGCCTAGAGAAGAAAGGTCTTTTCTAGTGTTTGTATTTTAGATCTTCTTCCACCAATTTTTTAAGAAAAAAATGTGGGAAGAAAGATTTTTCCAGATCCTCCCTTCTCCTCCTTTGATCCTTGAAGAGTTCAAGTCATTTGAAGAAGGAGAATCGGCATCAACCATTAAAGAAGGATCATTACAGTGCTAGCACACTGTTCTGATTTCCAGCATTAGGCCATAGTTTGTAGGTCTCATGGGGGCTAATCCAAGTTTGGATCCATGGGGTTGAGTGCATAATCAGACCAAGGGTGTACATGGATTTGGGTGAGTGCATATGGACTAGGTTAGCCTAAGAAGTCTTTTACGATTTGGGCTTTGGTCCATGTATATATATATATATATATATATTATAAATGCTAATTAAGAGGATCATTACTGTCATTTTCTCCCACATCTCTCCCTCTCTTTGTTCTTTCATATGCCAAGGTGCCCTAAGGGATGGACCTTCGAGCATGGAGGAAGGAGGCACTTCCCACTATTCCTTCAGCCTCAATAACGTTAAGAAATCCTATATAATAATTGGTATCAGAGCAATCTTGATGAGGAGGCATGAAGAACAAATCTAGCATAGAAACATAAGAACAAGGGATTCAGCAGGATGATGAACAAAAAAAAATTATTTTGGGGGCTGGTAGGGCTCCACTTTTCTTCCTTTTCAATTGGCAGCTAGTGATTGGCCGTCGATCCTAGGTTAGCTAGGCCAATCCAGTTTTTGGTCATAGATCCTGGCATATGGCCACCATTTTTCGGTGATCAGGCATGCGGAGGTGTTCTCACGGGTCGTCCAATGGTGCTCGCATGAAGGACAGCCTAGATCTAGAGGGAGGCAGCAAGGAGGTCTTCTCCTCTTGGAATGTCATAGAAGGCAACAGTGTAAACTTTGATGGTGGCGTATGGTAGTGGTGCACGTGTGCAAGCAGCGGCAACCAAAATCAGTGGTAGTGGCTGGTGGAACGTGGGTGGTGGTGCACGTGCAATGGAAGCCGGCCGTGGAGGTGGAAGGAGCAGGGGAGATCGGGTTGGATCTTTTACTTTCGGGTGCCTCCAGCATCGATGCCACGATGAGGATGCAGCGATCGAGCAGGGGAGTTTTGTCTCCAAGGTTGCGGCCAAGGCTGGTAGCAGGGGTGATGCGGAGCCTATGAAGAGGGTTCTCCACTCTAGGATGAACGGATCCAATGTTGGAGTAGGCCCGGGGAAAGAATCCGACACCAGATCCGGCGTTGGCATGCAGATCCAAGTCGGCGAGATGATGCAGTGCCCTCTTTCTTCCCCTCCTGATGCATGGATCTGATCTTACGGTGGTGGTGTGTGAACGACGACAGTGATGGCATGCCATAGTGGTGGTCTGGCAGTGGCGGCACCCAGATTCGATGATGGTGTGCGAGTGAAGGAGTTCAACGGTGGTCCATGGTGGCAGGCGATCGGGTTGTTTGGATGGAAAAAGGAGGGAACCAAAAATCTAGATGGTTCCAGGAGAAAAAAAGGGGGAAACTCTGAAGGGGCTTCAAGTTTTATTTTTTGATTTTCTTTTCTCTCTAGTGGTTGTTCTCCTAGTTGCGGCTTCACATGATGTTTTAAAAAATTATGAATGCTAAGGTAATTTTTTAATCTGGCATGTTAGAAGAGAGGTACTCAAGGGCTCATGGTTGAGGTGGAGCTAAAGAAATAACTATTCAATCTGATGGAAGGCTAAGAAAGTAGTTGGCGTGCATTCAATGGTGCGATCGATTGAAGCCTTGGGGATGATGGAGATGGTTGATCCATAGAAGTTTAGCAGGTTAGGGCTGGACAGCGTAGAGTGGTGCAAAGATGAGGCAGGGAGATTGGAGTGCTGTAGTAGTACTTTCCTAAAGGCACAGGGACTAAGAGGGGCTCGATGGTGCAGCAGCCGAGGGAGGCATCTCAATAAAGAGTATTAGGGGCATCGTACAGAGATGGAGAGCAGGTCTCAAAGAGAGCTAGGGGGTCTTAGGAAGCACCAGGGGCATCAAGCAACTGAAAGTATCCTAAATCAAGTTTCTTCTGCAGGAGCACCAAGGAGAGTCATAGTTTAGGTAGAGGATGGGTTATGTGCAGTAAGAGAGGACTCGGATATCTATGAGAAGGTAGTGTTGAGCATCATAATGAGATAGATGGGTCTGAGACTAGGATAGGGTTTGAGATGTACTTCCTTAAGGTGAAAATAAAGTGATGGTTGTTGCAGGTGTAGAAGAGGATGAAGTGCTAAGATGGAATTTCCTAGGATTTAGTCGCTAAGTTAGAGGAGTTGGATGAGCTCTTGTATGTTTCGAAGGAGCCTACAGGGTGTAGTATATCTGAGATGACTTCGAGGGATCCATGGAGTGCAGAGAGTCCGAAGAAGCAGCGATGGTGATCAAGATGCAGTGGCAGGCTCAATAGTACAGCATTGAGTGGTTGTTCTCAAGTGACTCAGTTATAGAGTTAGATTCTTCTATGGCATCAGATGGACTTCGATTTTAGGTGGAGCATAAGGCAGAGGTGGCCTTACAAGTGGAGAGAAATTTGACACAAATTCAAAGTGGAGGGGTGCAGAGGGTGGAGTAATATCCCAGCACTAGTATCGAAGATGCATAGTTCCAGGTGGAGCGGCATGTATACATGGATAGGCATAGTTCTTAGGAAACCGTATTAGGGTATGCAGTGAGTGCCGGTGTAGGAATGCTGTGGGTTCTTCAGGGAAGTCCAAAAAAAGTGATGTAGCCGCCAAGCAAAAGGGATCTTACAAAATCTAGGATTGCGCCAAGGAGCAAGCATAGGTCTTTAACTGAGGAGATGGTCATGCTTGTGAGTTTAAAAGTAGCACTCCTAAGTCTTGGAAAAATGAGATAGGTCATGGAAAGATGGGAGCAAGCTAAAAGAGAAATCAGTCAGGAGAGCAAAGTTCAGAAACTAGGCTGGCTCACCCTGAGACTGAGCCAGCTAGGTTGAAAACTTGATCGGCTCAGTCTAGGACTGGGTTGGTTATGTCTCAAAAAAAAAATTTAGATAGAAAGCAGCATTTTTGGACTGTTGGCATGATATACAACTGGGTCGGTTCAGTCTCAGACTGAGCCGACCTAGTTGCAGGTTAGCCAGCCCAATCTGAAGCTAGGCCAGCTTAGTTTTTATGGATTTATTTTGTGTACGTGGGTTGTTTGGATTTTGGAGAGTTTTTCTATAAGCTTGAGGCTTGATCCTTTTGTAAAGTATAAATACTGGAAATAGGTCAAGGTTGTATATGATGCTGAATTCATTGAATGAAGCTCTTTTCCTTCGAAAAATACTTGTGCTCTCTTTCTCTCTTTTCTCCTGAATCCATTATTTTGCTTCCATGTTGATCCTAGGAGATTGTTTCATGTTGCTTGGCTAATCACCAGTGGCCATGCTGGTCTAACAGAGGATAGTTTATCCCAACAATTGGTATCAGAGTGGTGTTGCATCGAAGGAAGGAAGATACCTAGGATTACTACGTTCAGGATCTATTACACCAGGTTTTATCCAAAATGTTCTTGTTTCCTCGTTGTTTGTCAGTAGATTAAGGTGGAGATTGGTTACACGGAGGGATGGTGATATAGATGATTGAAAAGAGTATCTAGGGCATTTAGATCTTTTTTGAATGGTAGTGTTACTGGTGTGTGATCAAAGAAGGGTGTTAGAGATCTGTTCTTGATTTTTTTGAAGTCATGTGATCGAGTGAATTCAAGATGGATTTTGAGAAGTTCGATGGCAAGGATAACTTTATCCTATGACAGTAAATGGTAAAGGACTTGTTGGTTCAACAGAGGATCTACAAGATCTTGACAAGAGAAAGGCCAAAAAAGATCGGTACTGAGGATTGGAAAGAGTTGGAGAAAATTGCTTTCAGCACTATCAGAATGTGTTTGGCTGATCTGGTTTTGCCTAACAGAAACTATGGTAAAGGGGCTTTGGATGAGATTGCAGAACACATACATGGGGAAGAACATGATAAACAAGCTGTGGTTGAAGAAATAGTTGTATAATTTAAGGATGCCCGAAGGTGGAGATCTTGTTGTATATATCCAAAGGTTCAATCAGGTGTGTTCTGAGGTGATGAGTTTGGATGTGAAAATCGACAAGGAGGATCAGGTGTTGCTGCTATTATGTTCTCTCTCAAGTGGAGAACACCTATTAGTTATATCAGATGGGTCCATAGAGTGCGATACTATATGGATATTGGATTCAGCAAGCTTGCACCACTATACTTCTCATTAGAAGTGGTTTGCTACCTACCAGAATGCCGATAGTAGAAGTATCAGCCTTGGTGATGATCATCCATGCAAAGTAGTTGGAGTTGACTCTATCAGGGTGAGGATGTATGATGGAATTATTCGTACATTATCAAATATCAGGCATATACCAAAGTTGAAAAAGAATTTGATTTTTTTGGGCTACTTGGAGGAGCAGGATTATGCTTTTAGTAGCCAAGCTGGGAGTGGATGTCTAAAAATTTCCAAGGAAGCTTTGTTGATGATGAGAGATAGAAGATTGAGTAATAATCTTTATAGAATGAAAAGTTCAGTGGTGAATGATAGTGCAGAGGTGCTAGCAGTGGCATAGGAGGAGCAGATTTTATATCGACTGTGGTATTATTGAATGGATCATATGAGTGACCGTGGGCTCATTGTGAAGGGAAATCCTGATTTCCCGATCCAGGTTCGTCCAGATCTGATCAGATCAAGAGATATATTTTAAAAAATTTTTTCTTGATCCTAATCAGATCTTGATATGTTTCAGATCTGATTCTTATTATTTTAATAAATAAAATAAAATAAGATAAATTAAATCAAATTTAATTTACCTGATTTGGGTAATCCTATTACCCTGTAGATGATCCTGATTGCAGCGGAAGGTTCTGGATCTAGCCACGCAAGCGCCTGACCTCTACCGATATCCACTCGGGTTGGATCTGGAGATCCTCTTCTTCTCTATCACGCCTCCAAAAATCAGATCTGGATCTGATCTTAAGGATCTTCAAAACTCCTTTTGAAGATCAGCAGTCGTCCTTTGCAGCAGTGCAGCCTTCTTCTTTTGATCGCCTTTCTTTTGATCTGGAACGCACCAACCTAAGTCCAAAACCCTTTTGGACGTGGAGAGCAGAAGGAGGAGAAGTTTAGGCGTGGAGGAAGAGGGGAGAGGCAGCCTTGGGGTGTGGGAAATCTCTATTGAATTTCGTTAGAATCTGAGTTAGGCGCAGGGTCTTATTTATAGACTAAGCATGATCCAACTCCTCTTCCTCTCAACCAATCACAACCCTTTGTGAAATCAGATCTAAATCTGATTGGTTGGAATAGAGACCCCTGGATTCCTCCTTAGAGGGCGCCTAAGACCAGTCAAACTGGATTCTTAGTAGAACTCTGATTGGAATCCAAAAGGGAGGTGGAGTCCTTGTCCAACAAGGACTCCTAGGCGCCTCCTACTTGGGCTCACGCCACCCTTGGCGTGCGCCCTTCTCCTTGCCAGGTTCTGGCAGGGGGACAGGCCCCCACCAGTTCTCCAATAGGTGCGTGACACATGGACAAAAGTCAAAATATCTATGGTCAACATTTGACCAGTCAAAGGTCAACTTTTGACCAAAGTCAAAGGACCAAAAAATGGTAGGTGACCAAAAATGGCAGGTCATGTCTTATAAAATAAGACAACCTTCTCTAACTTGGACAACCTCCAGTTAGACCATATGAAGGCCTCTGATTGAGCACAAACTCCTTTGGCTCAGTTCAGGACAACTTATTTGTGATAGTAAAAGAAGAACGTTAGGTTCAATCGAGTGCTAGCACGATTTCCTTGAACCTAATTGAATCTCATTCAGATCAATTGAACTAGATCAGTTCAATTGATGATCACCAGATTCAAACCCTTGTTTGTGTGACCCAGTTAGGTTCAGTTCTGTATGGTAATGGGATATGTCATGATCTCTATCATAGACATCATCGAAACTCCTTTCGATGGATCAGAACTCTTCTGATTCGAACAGCTAGAATGATCGATCATCTAAATCATTCTAATTGCTCCCAAAATCCACCAGTGACACCTAGCAGTATATGGTGGCAACCCATCAGAGCTGAATGCGAACCTCTTGGTGCAGCTACCTGTGTGATTAAGTTCTTCTATCTTGAGCCCCGATCAGATTAGGGTTAAGGTAAACTCGTCAAACCCTAGTCTCTGTCATATGATGTAATCATTCGATTCGAGTCCAATGTGAAAATCTAAATAGAAACTCTTTCTATTATTTCACTCTGCCATGGCCATGGGCTTCTGGACTTGATTCTCATGATTATCATAGGGCTGCTCCTCTACCACCGAGGTAGATAGATTCCCATCTTGATGCAATCCAGTTCCTACAATGAACATGCTATAGCCAACATACACCTCAGGGTTCCATATGGCTAGGAGACCGAGTAATGGTGTAGTCAAACTATAACACCCTCAAGGTGAACTGCCGATGCATCTCAGGTCAAAGAACCAGACACACTACTGCAGCATCGAGTCAGTCATTGACGAGAAGGTAGACTTCCTAATGACTACTCGAGGTGGTCACGCTCAGTGCCCTCGTTCTCTAACGAGTACCTGTACTCTCGCTCCGGTGTCTCCACACCGTAGACTCAAGACTTATCTACTAAAGAGAAGCGATCGTACACCAACCTTCCGGATCAATCACCATCCTCGTGATGATCCTATGGTTGGGAGCTGTTTATGAGTTAATAATGATTATTCATGTCTTAAATTTTTAACTCTTGAAAATATGAATTATCATTACCATTAACTCAAAGGATGTATCACAGACACTAAATACATAGGTGTGATAGAAAATAACCCATTTTATTAATTATAGTCAAAATTATAATTTTGCCCCTAGAAGTGTATTACAAGTGTCAGCCAATTCTGGCTTCCAGGGCACATATATCTAACACATTGAACTTAATAGAAGAGATATGATCCTAGCTCTGAAGAAGGAGAGCACAGATTTGTGTGAGTCATGTATCTTTCACAAATAGCATAGGATAAGGAGTTGGGAATTATGTTCCAAAGCCAATTATCAGCCTATTGATGGTTGAGCTATTTTATAATTATAATTAATTTATTAATTAATAAAATATTTTTGCATCTTTTTCATCACAAGTTTACATCTTCTAATAAACTCCATTATTGTGATGAAGTTCTTAGGACTGTTTAGTTTCGATAAAGAGAGGATTTATCGATTAGTTCTTAAATGGGCTCACGACCAAATGATAGGTTGTTAATTAGGATAATAGCATCTATCGAGCATAGGTCGCTATATGCCATATAGGTTGGTTGTCCTCTTAACCAAGGAGTGTGGAGATACTGGTATGGCATATAGATGAGATATATGGGTATATCGTCATTGAACGTGACCAACTCTAGAGCATTCTACTATTGAGAATATCTCTGATGGGATATAGGTATAAGTATCCCTTAAACTTGAGATCACCTTAGTGACTTGCAAGCAACTCACTATGCTTTGGTACCAGACTAACTAAATTTCTAATTCAGCATTGGAAGGCTTCTGGGCACAGTCAAGTACTTGCAAATTTGGAGTTTGATCAAGATGGAATTGACCACTCCAAAAGTTGGAGAAGAATGTATCACTGTATTTCAATATAGCAAAATCTTGGTCAGGATAATCCATCAGATGGATTTGATATTTTAAAATATAATGTGGACAACCTGATCAGAGTTGACAGTTGAACTCTGATGTGTCCTATGAGCATTGTGGTCAAGGGGATGAATTATATGAAAACTATATCCGCATGGGTTCTAAGGATGGTGTTCTACACCTTCGACCTATCCAACCATCAGGTATCATTGCTAGATGGTCACTTTGATTGGTATAAAAATTTGTTCCTATACTATCAACTTAGTTCTGGACCTTTGAGGTCACACACATTAGATTTTATGATCTGATCGGATGGTTGATCAACGATTAAGAATCGTTCTAAGGTTAAACAATCAATACGATTGGTGTTTAAACTAGTGCAAGTATTGCAGGAGGATCGATTAGCAATTAGATTACTAATTAGCTTAATTTGATTAAACCAATAGACTGAGATTAAGTCTAATTAAATATGATTTAATTAGATTTGGTTTGGTCTTGATTGGATCAAGTTCCATTGGTTTATTGGATAAGCCAAGTGCAAGGAAGAACTAGTTCTAGTCTAACTAGGACTCAGATTAACCCAATTTTCTAATTTGATTAAAAAATAAATCAAAATTAAATCTAATTTAATCTAATTTAATTAAGTTCTTAAATGGGATAGGGCCTTATTTAATTGGGTTGGTTTAATCTTGATGTTATTTGGTTAAAAGCTCTTGTTTGACCAAGTCAAAATAAGAGTCCAAGTGTGACTAGGACTCCCTATCTCCTTGCACTACCCTGGTCCCAACATCCTCCATACCTATTTTTTAGATATTTTTTATGAAAAATCACTTTCTTCCTGATTTCTATGTCCCCTCTCTCCCTCCAAGTCATATTTGGAAGTTAGGTGAAAGACCAAGTCAAAGGAAGAATTGATTTTGCTTAAGATTCGATGAGATAGAATCCTTATTGACCAAAACATCTTTCTTGAGTGCCATCTGATAAGTACCATAAATTTACCTATAAAAGCATTAATTTATCAATTAATTTATGCTTATTTTTAAGAATTAATAATTAATTAATACATATTTTAAAGAAATTCATATTTTTATTTATTAAAAAATTAATTAAAAAATAATAAAAGTAAAAAATAAATTTTATTATCAATAGAAATAGCTTATTTTTTTGATCATAACGAAATAAGTTTTGAGCAAAATGGAGCTAAAATAGAGAGGATATAAATTTCTAAAGAAATAAAATAAATAAAAATTAAATAAAAAATAACATACGGCTCAGTCGGCTCAAGCCACCGCGCCATATCAGCCAGCACGCCTAAACGCACTGAGCCAAGCCGATAAAGCTAGCATGCCAAGCCAGCCACGCTAGCTGACTCAGCCACGAAAGCCGTCAGTCGGTCCACAATCCAGGCGTGGTTCGTTAGGTCAGCAAAAACTGGCGAATCATAAAGCGACACGTAGTGGACCTAGACCCTTAAAGGGTTTACAGAAAATTTATCACGACTCATAGGATATTTTGGACTTTTCAATCGATGATAGAAGGTGCTGATTCATTACGGTGTGTGGTGCAGCCGGTCCATGCGGTCTATGGGAACAGTAAAGGCGCGATCGGATGGATCTACTTGATTGCGATCAAGATCGGATAGTTGAAAAAATTTTCTACTTTAATTCAGCTAAAGACTTCATGCGGATCGCCATCGAACGATAGCGCTCACATCTAATTTAGATCCAATGGTCTAGAATGCTCCTGACGGTAATCAGGACTCCCAACGCATGATCAGCATCCAGATTTTCTCCATCAATGCATGATCAATGGCCAGAATTTAATCTGACATAATCTGGATCGATACACATCTAATTTTGATTATTTTGGTTCGTTGGATTTCTATTGAATGGCTAGATTTTATCAGACTTCACCAGATTCATCTTAAAGCTATTTTAATCCAAATTTTACTCAAATTTCTTTCTATTTTGATGATTAAAAAGGCTCTTTGCCCACGTTGCCTAGAAGAAAAAGTCTCCAGTCCTTCTAGCTTTATAAATAAGACCCCAGGCCTTTAGAGTTAATTATCTTCGATTAAGGTGAAGCTTTATACAAGATAAAGCCAGGCTTTGGGTTACTGGCAGCTTCGAGGCAACTGGTGCCGAGAGGAAAAGCTGAGCTTCTACACCATCTTTCTACCAATACCGATCTAAGATCACAAAGATCAGGCTATTTTATTTTATTTTCTTTTCCTTTTAAATTCCATGTATTTAAATCCTAAAATTTTAATTAATGTAATATTTATTTTTATGCTCTTTAATTTCATGCTCTTTATTTTTATTGTAATTTAAATTCTACACTTTAATTATTACTCTTTATTTTACTGCAAGTAGATGCTAAGATCTAACTAGTAGATCTTAGTACCAAGTTTATTTTTCTGCATAATTTAATTTTTACTTTACAATTTTAATTTTTGACTTTAAATTCTATTTTTAATTTGTTTTAAAAATCAAAGATTTTAAATCTAAAATACTATCATTCCTATGGATTCGATCCGACTCATTGCTACTACGTATTTTTAATTATTTTAAGAAGTTGGATTAAACTAATAAACATGATTTAATATGATTCAATCTTTCAATTAGGATTTTAAACTGATAAACACATATTTTTAATTATTTAATTAAGTTTTTAATTTATTTAGGATTTTATTTAATTAGGTTGAATTAATCCTAATTTAATTTGGTTTATAGATCACTTGGATCAAGTCAAAATAGGAATCCTAGTATGACTAGGACTCCCTATTCTTTGCACCATTGACCCCTCATGTCCCCCACACCCCTTCTTGTTGATTTTGAATATGGAAAAATCTTTTCCTAGGCTTTCTTGCACGCCCACAGCCTTCTCTTATTCTTTAGATAGCATTTGGTTGTAGACCAAGTCAAACTAGGAGTTGGTTTTGACTTAAATTCTATGAGATAGAATTTTAAGCACCTAAAACTCCTCCTTGCTTTGTGCCGCCCACATCCCCAATTTTTCTCTCATTTTTTCATGGAAAAGAGGAGGATTTTGTGTGCTTATTCCTAAAGGTCCATAGCATAAAGAAAGGAGGGGGTGTCAAAGTGTTGGGTGCCCCAAGTAGTTGCCTATTTTGGATATGTCTTGTCTAGGTATTTGACCTAGACAAGACTCTTCCATATCTCAATATTTACAATAAATTTTGGGATAATTTTTTTGTGGATTGTAGACCATAGAAAGAGATTTTGGGCATGTGAAAATCATAGAAAAAATGTGTTAGATATGTGTGTCCTAGAAGTCAGAATTGGCTAACACTTGTTATACACTTCTAAGGGCAAAATTATTATTTTAACTATAAATAATAAAATAGATTAATTTCTATCACAACGTATTTTTAGTATTTATGATACATCTCTTGAGTTAATGGCAATGATAGTTCTTATTTTTAAGAGTTAAAAATTTAAGACATGAATTTTCATTATTAACTCATAACATGCTCCTGACCGTAGGATGATCATGAGGATGGTGATTGATCCAAAAGATTGGTATACAATCACTTCTTTATAGTAGATGAGCCTTGAGTCTACGGTGTAGAGATACCAGAGGAAGAGTATAGGTACTTGTTAGAGAATACGGGCACTGAGCGTGACCACCTCGAGCAGTCATTAGGAAGTCTACCTTCTCATTAATGACTGGCTTGAAGCTACAGTTGTGTGTCTGGTTCTTTGAACTGAGGTGCATCGATAGTTCATCTTGAGGGTGTTATAGTTTGACTACTGTGACTTGGTCTCCTAGCCATTCGGAATCCTGAGGTGTATGTTGGCTATAGCATATTCATTGTAGGAATTGGATTACACCAATAGGAAATCTATCTACCTCTGTAGATGAGGAGAAGTCCTATGATGATCATGAGAACCAAGTCCATAAGCCCATGGCCATGGCAGAGTGAAATAATAGAAAGAGTTTCTATTAAGGTTTTCACATTGGACTTGAATCAAATGATTAATCATATGATGGATATTAGGGTTTGACAAGATTACCTTAACCCTAATCCTGTCGGAGCTCAAAATAGAAGAACTTAATCACATAGGTAACTGCATCGAGAGGTTCATTTGCAGTTCTGATGGATTGCCACCATATGCTGCTAGGTGTCACTAGTGAATTTTGAGAGCAATTAGAATGATTTAGATGATCAATCATACAACTTGTCAGAATTAGAAAAGTTCTAATCCATTGAAAGATATTTCGATGATGTCGATGATAGAAATCGTGACATATCTTATTACCATGCAGAACTGAACCTAATTAGAACACACAAATAAGGGTTTTGATTTAGATATCATCAATTGGACTAACCTAGTTTAATTGATTGAATAAGATTCAATTAGGTTCAAGAAAATCGTGCTAGCACACGATAAAGCCTAATGTTTTTCTTTAATTATCATTAAAAGTTGTCTCAATTGAGCCAAATATATTTGGACTCACTCAGGTACTTTTACTTGATCTGACTGAAGGTTGTCTAGGTTAGAAAAGGATTATCTTAATTTATGAGATAAATTTGAGACAACACCTGCCATTTTCCATTATCTGCTAAGTTTTGGACATTTGGTCAAACATTGACCTTTGACACTTAGACATTTGCCCATATGTCATGCACCCATAGGAGAGAATTTTTGGATCAGTCCACCTACTAAAAAGCAGATGGATAAGGGGCACACACATAGGGAGGCGTGCGCCCCTGGATAAAGCATCTAGAGTCACATATAGATGGGACTCCAGTTGCTTCGGGGTTTCTACCTAGGTAGAGCCAAAGACTTGTCTTTGATCAGTCTTGGCACCATCTAAGGATGATTCAGAGGGGCTCTCATTTGATTTGATTAGATGATGTCATCCCATCAATCAGATTTAGATCTGATTGCACAAAAGACCGTGATTGGCTGGGATGATGTGGCACTGCATGGCGCAATCGGGTCTATAAAAACCCTATCTGCGCCAAGATCAAATAAACTTGACCCATTGCCCATGCCATAAGGCTGCCCCTCTCCCTCCTCCATGCCATCTTCAGGTCTTCTCCCTCCTACCCATGCCCAAGAATTTTTGGGCTTCAGTTTGGTGCGATCCAAGCAAGAGAAAGGCGATAGGAAAAGGAAGAAGGCAGCACTGCTGCAAGAGATAACTCACATCTTCGAAAGAAATTTTGAAGATCTTCAAAATCAGATCCAGATCTAATTTTTGAAGAGGTGATAAAGAAGGAGAAGATCTCTAGATCCTATCCAAGTGAATATCGATAGAGGCTAGACACTTGCATGGCTAAATTCAGAACCTCAGACAGACATCGGGATCATTAAGGGGTAATCAGATTACCCTCAACAAGATAAATTAAATTAGATTTAATTTATTATTTATTTTATTTTATTTTTTTATTAGATCAATAATATCAGATTTAAAAAGTCTCAGATCTAATCTGGATCCAAGAGAAAATTTTTTTGAAATATCTCTCTTGATCCAATTAGATCTGAATGAACTTGATTCAGAAAACTAGGTTTTTCCTTCAACTGATGTCAGAGCTAGGTTGCATTTTCATTAGATCTGATTTTATTTTAATTTTGATATGATAATTTGATGATTTTATATGTCTCATTAAATATGATTAGATCTAAAATTAGAAATTAAAAATTTAAATAATTTAGATCTAAGTTGTACAAGATGCATGACTACTTATATAATAGAATTGTTCTATGCACGGTCTAGCATGATATGATGAATGCATGTTTAGACTAGTTGTAGAATAGTTCTACATAATTATCTAGAATAGATTTTAATTTGATATGATTAATTTAAATTTAATTTTTTAGATGATTATGAGATAATTTAAATCTAAAAATATGCATGATATGATATATTAAGATGTATGCAAAACATATTTATAGTTAGATCTATTTTTACATATGAGATATATGAGGTAAATCTAACTAGTTTTGTAGTTTTCATAGTTTTGATTAAGGCATTTTTCTTAGCCATCCGGTCATAAGAATAAAGTAGGATTTAAATGCCCTCTCCTTTCATTCGATGGAGTGTTCTTATGATGTGTAGGGGTGCTGTGCGTTCGTCCTTAATCAGAAATCTAAAACTAATTTTCTGTAAAATCCTAAATCCTGAAACCCTAGAATTTTATTTACATGTTTTATTTGTGAACCCTAAACTTAATTAAGAATTAAGATTATGAAAAATGTTAAGTCTAAAAATTAAAAATTTTCATATTTAAGACATTCATAAAATTGGGTTCAGGCTTGGGTAGCTTAATTAGGTTTAGCGGTTGATCAAATCGAATTAAGAGTTTATTAGATTGGATCAAGGGTGCTTAAATTGACCAGCCTAATAGGATTAAGTTTGGATCAAGATAGAATCACATGAGTGATCGATCAAGCTAAGACCTAATTAGGCTTAGTGGTTAGAGTCTAGATTGTAGGCTAACTTGATTGGTTCTGGCTCAACAATTTGGTGTCTAAGGTAAGTTTGGACAGATACGATCGACTGGTTTTTAATTGGAAGCTACTCGACCTCGAATGCATTCTTGTACGAGTTAATGGCATATTCCTTCCACCTGATCTCACTTACCTGGCCATATCTGTTGACACAGTTCTGATCTGAGGTGGTCAATAATCCGAGCTAACCCATGCCACTAGGTTAGTCATAATTGTTATGACTATTGCCAAGTCTAGTTTAATGAGACCTGAATCAATTCTCCCTAAGAAAAGATTAAGTCTGAGGTCTTCCACCATTGTAGATGTGCGGGCCCTTCCTCAGGGTTGATTGTTCTCGGACTGGATACAGTGGCTCAGTTGCACCGGGAAGATGCAACCATGTCTATTAGGCATTGGATGCTATGGGCTGGAGGATGAGATTGGGCTCAATATTTCTGGATACGGTGAGAGACTCAATTAGGAACCCAGTCTATGCAAATGGTGGGTCTGACTTAACTAAGGAGTGGATCAATATTCTAGGATACGGTGAGATTCATGAATTAGAGACCAAGTTTGGGTGCACCATGATTAGAGAATCATTGAACAAGAGTTGTTCACTCATTGGCTAACCCATCACCAATAACTGTTAGGTGAGGTGATGAGTCAGTTGGTGAGACCGCACCACCCACTAGAAATCATTAATCATGGAGATTTTTCGCATCTCTACAGAGGGAGTGTAGGGATCCGAGAAAATAGTGGGAGCTAATTTGTTTAAAAATAAAATCCCTAAATAAATTGGTCAAGTCAATAATTACAGTATCTAACTAGAATCTTTGACTCTCTACAGAAAATGTCTGCGTCCAACCCATTGGCACGTATCCTGGACACACATAGACTGACTGGACCCAATTATAAAGATTGGCTCAGGAACTACAAAATTATTTTGGGTTTCGAGAAGTTAACCCATGTTATTGGACCAGGACCCTCCCACCTTACCAGCCTCGTCCATCCACTGAACAGAGAGCGTCTCTGGAAAAATGGATTAGACGAAGATAATAAGGCCAGATACTACATGTTGGGCTCGATGTCTGATGAGCTCCAGCGCCAACATGAAGATATCGGGACTGCTCGCCAAATGTTGGCTCACCTGCAGGAGATGTTTGGTGAACAGAGTCGCGCAGCCAAATATCAAGTCACGAAATGACTTTTTAAGGCTAAGATGCGTGATGGGCAGTCAGTCCAAGATCACTGTCTGACAATGATCAAGGACATGGAAGAGCTTGAGAAGCTCGGTGTGAAGTTGGACTTGGATCTGCAGAATGATATTATTCTGCAATCCTTGACTGATGCATATGGGCAATTCATCATGAATTACCACATGCATAAACTTCAAAATTCCTTGGCCGAAGTTAATGAATATGCTGGTTACCGCTGAGCTTTCTATGAAAGGTTCTAAAGGCTCAGTTCTTGCTATGGAACGGACTTCTTCCAAAAGAAAGTCTTATGGAAAGAAAAAGAAGTCTGTGAAAAAGCAAAAGGTGGAAGGATCAAAGAAGAAGAAGGCAGAAGCCGAAGAAGAAGGCCGATGTCAAAGGAAAGTGTTTCCATTGCAACAGCGACGGCCATTGGAAGCGGAACTGCCCTACTTACCTGGCCACCCTGAAGAACAAGAAGGAAGGTCCTTCTGGAGGTATGCTCGTTATTGAGTCTAACCTTACGGTTTCTTCTGCATCCAGTTGGGTGCTTGACTCTGGTTCTAGTGCTCATCTGTGCACTTTCATGCAGGGTCTTGAGGATAGCAGGAGGCTGAGGGATGGAGACATGATCCTACGCATCGGTAATGGAGCAAGAGTTGCTGCAGTAGCCGTGGGAACATACCCTCTTCGATTACCATCTGGTTTAGACTTAGTTTTGAAAGACTGTTATTATGTGCCTGCAGCTAGCAGGAATTTGATTTCTGTTTCATGCTTAGCACAAGAAGGCTATGTGATTACCTTCTTTAAGGACCATTGTAACATTCTTTATGAAAGAAATAAAATTGCAAATGGTTTCCTTATTAATGGTCTTTATCAGCTACATATTGATGTACCTGTTCTAACTATCGAGCAAAACGTGAATGCCAAACAAATGACCTAGGGATAGTCCAAACGATAGATATCTATGGCACCTGAGATTAGGTCATATAGCAGAAGATAGGATCAACAAATTGGAGAAAAATGGGCTATTGAGTCCATTGACTTTTCGAGTCATATCCAACTTGTGAATCTTGTCTTCAAGGCAAAATGACTAAACTCCCTTTTGTTGGACATGGGGAGAGGGCCACAGATCTCCTTGCCCTAGTACATACTGATGTGTGCGGCCCATTTGATGTGCCGGCTAGAGGCAATTTTGTCTACTTCATTACCTTTACCGATGATCTGTCTAGGTATGGGTATGTGTATCTTATGAGACACAAGTCTGAAGCTTTTGAAAAGTTCAAAGAATTCAGACATGAAGTAGAAAAACAAACTGGAAAAACCCATTAAGGTTCTTCGATCAGATCGAGGAGGTGAATACCTTAGTCGGAATTCCTAGACTATCTTCAAGGAAAAATGGCATAGTCTCTCAATGGACTCCACCAGGAACACCTCAACTCAACGGGGTTTCAGAATGGAGAAATCGGACTCTATTGGATATGGTTCGATCCATGATGAGCTTCACAGACCTCCCTGATTTTCTTTGGGGACATTCATTGTTAACTTCAATTTATCTACTGAATAGGGTTCCCTCTAAAACCGTTCCTACCACACCGTATGAGATATGGCACGGTAAGAAACCAAGTCTGAGTCATCTCAGAATTTGGGGTTGTCCGGCTCATGTCAAAAGACAACAAGCGGACAAGTTAGAGTTTAGGTCCTTTAGAGCTCGATTCATAGGATATCCTAAAGAGTCATTAGGATACTATTTCTACATTCCAGAAGACCACAATGTGATTGTGAGTCGACATGCCATCTTTCTTGAAAAATAGTTTATTCAAGATAGCGGCATTGGAAAGCAGATTAAGCTTGATGAGAAAGTCTCACAAGTACAAACGAGCTAAGGACCAATTGGAACCAAATCAGGTTGAGCCAATAAGAACACTACCTCCTCCACCTCGTAGATCGGAAAGAGTTTTCCGTCCCCCTGAAAGATACTTAGGTATTATTTCAGAGGAAGTAGAGGAAAATGTTCCTCATAGGTAATGGTGCTCATGGTGATGATCCCAAAACCTACAACGAGGCGATATCAGATATCGACTCCGAGAAATGGCTAGAGGCAATGAAGTCAGAAATTGACTCGATGCACTCAAACCAAGTCTGGACCTTGGTAGATCCACCAGAAGGTATAGTACCTATTGGGTGTAAATGGATCTTCAAGAGAAAGATTGGTGCAGATGGGAATGTGGAGACATTCAAGGCTAGACTAGTGGCAAAAGGTTATAGTCAACGCGAAGGCATTGACTATCAGGATACCTTTTCCCCAGTGGCTATGCTAAAATCCATCCGCACATTGCTTGCCTGTTGCAGCCTATTTCGATTATGAAATATGGCAAATGGACGTGAAAACGGCATTCTTAAATGGATATCTTGAGGAAGATATCTATATGGAACAGCCGCTAGGTTTCACATCCAGTGATACTGATCACAAGGTTTGCAAGCTGCAAAGGTCCATATATGGACTTAAGCAAGCATCTCGGAGCTGGAACACTCGTTTCAATGATGTGATCAAAAAGTTTGGTTTCATCAAAAATGAAGAGGAACCATGTGTTTTCAAAAAGGGTCAGTGGGAGCGCTGTTGTCTTCCTCGTATTGTACGTGGATGACATCCTCCTTATTGGGAATGATATTCCCATGTTGACATCAGTCAAAATGTGGTTGTCCAAGGAATTCTCCATGAAAGACCTAGGTGAAGCATCCTTTATTCTAGGAATTAAGGTCTATAGGGATAGACCGAATAGGATGCTAGGACTTTCACAGAAGATGTACATAGAGGAAGTACTAAAGAGGTTTAGTATGGAAAACTCTAAGAGGGGATTAATACCCTTCAGACATGGTATTCATCTTTCCAAGAAGATGTGCCCCTAGCACACCTGAGGAAATAGAACGCATGAGCAAGATCCCTTATGCTTCTGCAATAGGGAGCCTCATGTATGCCATGCTATGTACACGACCTGATATAGCCCATGCTGTGAGTGTCACAAGCAGATATCAGTCAAATCCAGGTGAAGAACACTGGACTTCTGTGAAATGTATCCTTAAGTACTTGAGAAGAACTAAGGATATGATGTTGGTCTTTGGTAATGGAGAACTCCAAGTCCAGGGATACACAGACTCGGATTTCATGTCCGATATAGATGATCGAAAGTCGACATCTGGAAGTCTGTTTGTGTGCAATGGTGGTGCTGTCAGCTGGAAGAGTTCCAAGCAAACTGTGATAGCAGATTCCACCATGGAAGCAGAATATATCGCTGCATCAGAGGCTGCAAAGGAAGCATTCTGGTACAAGAAGTTTGCTGCAGAAATTGGAGTAATGCCATCAGATGCCATTCCTCTATACTGCGACAACAATGGCGCCATAGCCCTTGCTAAGGAGCCGAGGTCTCACCAGAAATCCAAGCACATTGAGCGGCGATACCACCTCATCCGCGATTACCTCGAGAAAGGTTACGTCGAGGTCAAGAGAGTCAACTCCACAGATAATGTGGCAGACCCACTTACAAAGCCGTTGGGCCAGCAGAAGATCGAAGCCCACCTTGAGAAGATGGGACTTAGACTTGTAGCCAATTGGCTTTAGGACAAGTGGGAGATTGTTAGATATATGTGCCCTAGAAGCCAGAATTGGCTGACACTTGTAATACACTTCTAGGGGCAAAATTATAATTTTGACTATAAATAATAAAATGGGATTATTTTCTATCACATATGTGTATTTAGTGTCTGTGATACATCCTTTGAGTTAATGGTAATGATAATTCATATTTTCAAGAGTTGAAAATTTAAGACATGAATAATCATTATTAACTCATAAAATGCTCCCGACCATAGGATCATCACGAGGATGGTGATTGATCCGGAAGGTTGGTGTACAATCGCTTCTCTTTAGTAGATGAGTCTTGAGTCTACGGTGTGGAGACACCGGAGCGAGAGTACAGGTACTCGTTAGAGAACGAGGGCACTGAGCGTGACCACCTCGAGTAGTCATTAGGAAGTCTACCTTCTCGTCAATGACTGACTCGATGCTGCAGTAGTGTGTCTGGTTCTTTGACCTGAGGTGCATCGGACAGTTCACCTTGAGGGTGTTATAGTTTGACTACACCATTACTCGGATCTCCTAGCCATATGGAAATCCTGAGGTGTATGTTGGCTATAGCATGTTCATTGTAGGAACTGGATTGCATCAAGATGGAATCTATCTACCTCGGTGGATAGAGGAGCAGCCCTATGATGATCATGAGAATCAAGTCCAGAAGCCCATGGCCATGGCAGAGTGAAATAATAGAAAGAGTTTCTATTTAGGATTTTCACATTGGACTTGAATCGAATGATTACATCATATGATAGAGACTAGGGTTTGACGAGTTCACCTTAACCCTAATCTGATCGGGGCTCAAGATAGAAGAACTTAATCACACAGGTAGCTGCACCAAGAGGTTCGCATTTTCAGCTCTGATGGGTTGCCACCATATACTGCTAGGTGTCACTGGTGGATTTTGGGAGCAATTAGAATGATTTAGATGATCGATCATTCTAGCTGTCTGAATCAGAAAAGAGTTCTGATCCATCGAAAGGAGTTTCGATGATGTCGATGATAGAGATCATGACATATCCCATTACCATACAGAACTGAACCTAACTGGGATCACACAAACAAGGGTTTTGAATCTGGATGATCATCAATTGAACTAACCCAGTTCAATTGATTTGAATGAGATTCAATTAGGTTCAAGAAAATCGTGCTAGCACTCGATTGAAGCCTAACGTTCTTCCTTTTAACTATCAATAAAAGTTATCTCGACTGAGCCAAATATGTTTGGGCTCACTCAGGTACCTTTACTTGATTTGACTGGAGCTTGTCTAGGTTAGAAAAGAGTTATCTTAATTTATGAGATGAATTTGAGACAACACCTATCATTTTTTATCACCTACTAAATCCTGTTTCGGACATTTGGTCAAACGTTAATCTTTGACACTTATACATCTGCCCATATGTCATGCACCCATAGGAGAGAATTTTGGATCAGTCTACCTGCTAATAAGTAGATGGATAAGGGGTGCATGCCTAAGGAGGCATGCACCCATGGATAATGTATCTGGAGTCCCATACAGATGGAGGCATGCACCCATGGATAATGTATCTGGAGTCCCATACAGATGGGACTCCAGTTGCTTCAGGGTTTCTACCTAGGTGGTGCCAAAGACTTGTCTTTGACTAGTGTTGGCACCATTTAAGGATGATTTAGTGGGGCTCTCATCTGATTGAATCAGATGCTATCATCCCATCAATCAGATTTAGATCTGATTGCTCAAAAGGCCATGATTGGCCAGGATGATGTGGCACTGCATGGTGCAATAGGGTCTATAAAAACCCTATCTGCGCCAAGATCAAATAAGCTTGACCCATTGCCCATGCCACAAGGCTGTCCCTCTCCCTCCTCCATACCATCTTCAGGTCTTCTCTCTCCTACCCATGCCCAAGAATTTTTGGGCTTTAGTTTGGTCCTATTTAAGCAAGAGAAAGGCGACAGGAAAAGGAAGAATGCAGCACTACTGCAAGAGACAACTCACATCTTTGAAAGGAGTTTTGAAGATCTTCAAAATCAGATCCAGATCTGATTTTTGGAGAGGTGATAAAGAAGAAGAAGATCTCTCAGATCCTATCCGAGTGGATACCGGTAGAGGCCAGGCACTTGCATGGCTAGATCCAGAACCTTCAGGCTGCATCAGGATCATCACAGGGTAATAGGATTACCCTCAATCAAGGATAAATTAAATTGATTTAATTTATTTTTTATTTTATTTTATTTTTTTATTAGATAATAATAATTAGATCTAAAAAGTCTCAAGATCTGATCTAGATCAAAGAGAAAATTTTTTTGAAATATATCTCTTGATCTCAATCAGATCTGAACGAACCTGGATCCGAAAAATCAGGATTTTCCCTTCAACTGGTATCAGAGCCAGGTTCTAATTTTCATTAGATCTGATTTTAAATTTTATTTTAATCTAATAATTTGATGATTTTAGATGTCACATGAGATGTGATCAGATCTAAAATTAGAAAAAATTAAAAATTAAATGATTTAGATCTAAGATTGTAAATATGCATGACTAGTTCTAGAATAGAATAGTTCTATAGAATAGTCTTGCATGTTTCATAATTTAATTTGATTAGTTAAATCATATTTTAGATCTATTTATTTACTATTTTTTGATATTATAATATTATAATAACATCTAAAAAATAGAAAATAAAAATTATTTAATTTTTGAATATCATATGAGATATGATTGATGCATGTCTAGACTAGTTGTAGAATAGTTCTACATAATTATCTAGATTAGAATTTTATTTTGATATGATCAATTTAAATCTAATTTTTTAGATTATTATGAGATAATTTAGATCTAAAAACATGCATGATATGATACATGAGATGTATGCAAAATATATTTATAGATTAGATCTCAATTTTTATATATGAGATATATGATATAGATCTAACTAGTTTTGTAGTATTTTCATATGTTCCTGATTAAGGCATTCCTCTTGGCCGTCCGGTCATAAGAACGAAGAAGGGTTTAAAGGCCCTCTCCTCCCATTCGATGGGGTGTTCTTATGATGTGTAGGGGTGCTGCGCGTTCGTCCTTAATCAGAAACCCAAAACTTACTTTCTGCAAAACCCTAGATCCTGAAACCCTAGGATTTTATTGTGCATATGTTTTGTTTATGAACCCTAAACTTAATTAAGAATTAAGATTATGGAAATATTAATTAGGTCTAAAATTAAGAATTTTTTAGATCTAAGACATATTCATAAAAATTAGGGTTCGGGCTTGGGTAGCTCAATTAGGTCTAAGCGGTTGATCAAACCGAATCAAGAGTTGGTTAGATGGGATCAACAATGCTTAAATTGACCAGCCTAATAGGATTAAGTCTGGGTCAAGATCGAGTCACATGAGTGATCGATCAAGCAAGACCTAATTAGGCTCAGAGGTTAGAGTCTGGATTGTAGGCTAAACCCAATTGGTTCTGGCTCAACAATTTGGTGTCTAAGGTAAGTTTGGCACATACGACCGACTGGTTTTTAATTGGAAGCTACTCGACCTGAATGCGTTCTTGTACGAGTTAATGGCATATTCCTTCCACCGATCTCACTTACCTGGCCATATCTGTTGACACAGTTCTGATCTGAGGTGGTCAATAATCCGAGCTAACCCATGCCACTAGGTTAGTCATAATTGTTATGACTTGCCAAGTCTAGTTTAATGAGACCTGAATCAATTCTCCCTAAGAAAAGATTAAGTCTGAGGTCTTCCACCATTGTAGATGTGCGGGCCCTTCCCGGGGTTGATTGTTCTCGGCTGGATACAGTGGCTCAGTTGCACCAAGAAGATGCAACCATGTCTATTAGGCATTGGATGCTATGGGCTGGAGGATGAGTTGGGCTCAATATTCTGGATACGGTGAGAGACCCAATTAGGAATCCAGTCTATGCAAATGGTGGGTCTGACTTAACTAAGGAGTGGATCAATATTTCGGATATGGTGAGATTCATGAATTAGAGACCAAGTTTGGGTGCACCATGATTAGAGAATCATTGAACAAGAGTTGTTCACTCATTGGCTAACCCATCACCAATAACTGTTAGGTGAGGTGATGAGTCAGTTGGTGAGACCGCACCACCCACTAGAAATCATTAATCGTGGAGATTTTTGCATCTCTACAGAGGGAGTGTAGGGATCCGAGAAAATAGTGGGAGCTAATTTGATTTAAAAATAAAATCCCTAAACAAATTGGTCAAGTCTTAATTACAATATCTAACTAGAATCTTTGACTCTCTATAGGAAAAATGTCTGCGTCCAACCCACTAGCACGTATCCTGGACACACATAGACTGACTGGAACCCAATTATAAAGATTGGCTCAGGAAACTTACAAAATTCATTTTGGGTTCTGAGAAGTTAACTCATGTATTGGACCAGGATCCCTCCCACCTTACCAGCTCGTCCATCCACTGAACAGAGAGCGTCTCTGGAAAAAATGGATAGACGAAGATAATAAGGCCAGATACTACATGTTGGGCTCGATGTCTGATGAGCTTCCAGCGCCAACATGAAGATATCAAGACTGCTCGCCAAATGTTGGCTCACCTGCAAGGAGATGTTTGGTGAACAGAGTCGCGCAGCCAAATATCAAGTCACGAAATGACTTTTTAAGGCTAAGATGCGTGATGGGCAGTCAGTCCAAGATCACTGTCTGATGATGATCAAGGACATGGAAGAGCTTGAGAAGCTCGGTGTGAAGTTGGACCTGCAGAATGATATTATTCTGCAATCCTTGACTGATGATGCATATGGGCAATTCATCATGAATTACCACATGCATAAACTTCAAAATTCCTTGGCCGAAGCTTAATGAATATGCTGGTTACCGCTGAGCTTTCTATGAAAGGTTCTAAAGGCTCAGTTCTTGCTATGGAAACGGACTTCTTCCAAAAGAAAGTCTTTTGGAAAAGAAAGAGAAGTCTGTGAAAAAGAAGGTGGAAGGAGGAAAGAAAAAGAAGGCAGAAGCTGAAGAAGAAGGCCGATGACAAAGGAAAGTATTTCCATTGCAACAGCTGACGGCCATTGGAAGCGGAACTGCCCTACTTACCTGGCCACCCTGAAGAACAAGAAGGAAGGTCCTTCTGGAGGTATGCTCGTTATTGAGTCTAACCTTACGGTTTCTTCTGCATCCAGTTGGGTGCTTGACTCTGGTTCTAGTGCTCATCTGTGCACTTCCATGCAGGGTCTTGAGGATAGCAGGAGGCTGAGGGATGGAGACATGATCCTACGCATCGGTAAAAATGGAGCAAGAGTTGCTGCAGTGGCCGTGGGAACATACCCTCTTCGATTACCATCTGGTTTAGACTTAGTTTTGAAAGACTGTTATTATGTGCCTGCAGCTAGCAGGAATTTGATTTCTGTTTCATGCTTAGCACAAGAAGGCTATGTGATTACCTTCTTTAAGGACCATTGTAACATTCTTTATGAAAGAAATAAAATTGCAAATGGATTTTCTTATTAATGGATCTTTATCAGTTACATATTGATGTACTCTATTTTCTAACTATCGAGCAAAATGTGAATGCCATAAAATGCCAAAACGACCTAGGGATAGTCCAAACGATAGATATCTATGGCACCTGAGATTAGGTCATATAGCAGAAGATAGGATTCAACAAATTGGAGAAAAATGGGCTATTGAGTCCATTGACTTTCGAGTCATATCCAACTTGTGAATCTTGTCTTCAAGGCAAAATGACTAAACTCCCTTTTGTTGGACATGGGGAAGAGGGCCACAGATCTCCTTGCCCTAGTACATACTGATGTGTGCGGCCCATTTGATGTGCCGGCTAGAGGCAATTTTGTCTACTTCATTACCTTTACCGATGATTCTATCTAGGTATGGGTATGTGTATCTTATGAGACACAAGTCTGAAGCTTTTGAAAAGTTCAAAGAATTCAGACATGAAGTAGAAAAACAAACTGAAAAACCCATTAAGGTTCTTCGATCAGATCGAGGAGGTGAATACCTTAGTCGGAATTCCTAGACTATCTTCAAGGAAAATGGCATAGTCTCTCAATGGACTCCACCAGGAACACCTCAACTCAACGGGAATTTCAGAATGGAGAGAAATCGGACCCTATTAGATATGGTCCGATCCATGATGAGCTTCACAGACCTTCCTGATTTTCTTTGGGGATACTCATTGTTAACTGCAATATATTCTACTGAATAGGGTTCCTTCTAAAATCGTTCCTACCACACCGTATGAGATATGGCATGGTAAGAAACCAAGTCTGAGTCATCTCAAGAATTTGGGGTTGTCCGGCTCATGTCAAAAGACAACAAGCGGACAAGTTAGACTTTAGGTCCTTTAGAGCTCGATTCATAGGATATCCTAAAGAGTCATTAGGATATTATTTCTACATTCCAGAAGATCACAATGTGATTGTGAGTCGACATGCCATCTTTCTTGAAAAATAGTTTATTCAAGATAGCGGCATTGGAAAGCAGATCAAGCTTGATGAGAAAGTCTCACAAGAGCAACGAGCTAAGGACCAATTGGAACCAAATCAGGTTGAGCCAATAAGAACACTACCTCCTCCACCTCGTAGATCGGAAAAGAGTTTTCCATCCCCCTGAGAGGATACTTAGGTACTATTTCAGAGGAAAGTAGAGAAAATGTTCCTCGTAGGTAATGGTGCTCATGGTGATGATCCCAAAACCTATAATGAGGCGATATCAGATATCGACTCTGAGAAATGGTTAGAGGCAATGAAGTCAGAAATTGACTCGATGCACTCAAACCAAGTCTGGACCTTGGTAGATCCACCAGAAGGTATAGTACCTATTGGGTGTAAATGGATCTACAAGAGAAAGATTGGTGCAGATGGGAATGTGGAGACATTCAAAGGCTAGATTAGTGGCAAAAGGTTATAGTCAAGTGCGAAGGCATTGACTATCAGGATACCTTTTCGCCAGTAGCTATGCTAAAATCCATTCCGCACATTGCTTGCTGTTGCAGCCTATTTCGATTATGAAATATGGCAAATGGATGTGAAAATAGCATTCTTAAATGGATATCTTGAGGAAGATATCTATATGGAATAGCCGCTAGGTTTCACATCCAGTGATGCTGATCACAAGGGTTATGCAAGCTGCAAAGGTCCATATATGGACTTAAGCAAGCATCTCGGAGCTGGAATACTTCATTTTAATGATGTGATCAAATTATTTGGTTTCATCAAGAATGAGGAGAAACCATGTATTTTTAGAAAGATCAGTGGGAGTGCTATTATCTTCCTCGTACTGTACGTGGATGATATCCTCCTTATTAGGAATGATATTCTCATGTTGACCATAGTTAAAATGTGGTTATCTAAAGAATTCTCTATGAAAGACCTAGAAGAAGCATCTTTCATTCTTGGAATCAAAGTCTATAGAGATAGACCAAATAGGATGCTAGGTCTTTCACAGAAGATGTACATAGAGGAAGTGCTAAAGAAGTTTAGCATGAAAAACTCCAAGAGGGGTTTGGTACCCTTCAGACATGGTATTCATCTCTCCAAGAAAATATGTCCCAACACACCAAAAGAGATTGAACACATGAGCAAGATCCCTTATGCTTTTACAATAGGGAGCCTCATGTTTGCCATGTTACGTACACGACCTGATATAGCCCATGTTGTGAGTGTCACAAGCAGATATTAGACAAATTCAGGAGAGGAACACTGGACTTCTGTGAAATATATTTTTAAGTACTTGAGAAGAACTAAGGATATATTCTTGGTTTTTAGTAATGGAGAACTCAAAGTCTAGGGTATATAGACTCAGATTTTATGTTCGATATAGATGATCGAAAGTCGATATCTGGGAATCTATTTGTGTGTAATGGTGGTATTGTCAGTTAGAAGAGTTTCAAACAGACAGTACTAGCAGATTCCACCATGGAAGCAGAATACATCACCGCATCAAAAGCTGCGAAGGAGGCATTCTGGTACAAAAAGTTTGCTGCAATGATCAGAGTGATGCCATCAGATGCCATTCCTCTATACTGTGATAATAATGGCACCATAGCTCTTGCTAAGGAGCCGAGGTCTCACCAAAACTCCAAGCACATCGAGCGGCAAATCCACCTCATCTGTGATTACCTTGAGAAAGGATACGTCGAGATCAAGAGAGTCGACTCCACAGACAATGCGATAGACCTACTTACAAAGTCGTTGGGCCAATAGAAGATCGAAACCCACCTTGAGAAGATGGAATTTAGATTTGTAGCGAATTGGCTTTAGGTCAAGTGGGAGTTTGTTAGATATGTGTGTCCTAGCAGCCAAAATTGGCTGACACTTATTATACACTTCTAAGAACAAAATTATAATTTTGACTATAGATAATAAAATGAATTATTTTCTATCACAATGCGCATTTAGTGTCTGTGATACATCCCTTAAGTTAATGGTAATGATAGTTTCTATTTTTAAGAGTTGAAAATTTAAGACATGAATTTTCATTATTAACTCATAAAATGCGCCTGACCGTAGGTTCATCATGAGGATGGTGATTGATCTAGAAGGTT
Source organism: Cocos nucifera (assembly GCA_006176705.1). Classification (NCBI taxonomy): domain Eukaryota; kingdom Viridiplantae; phylum Streptophyta; class Magnoliopsida; order Arecales; family Arecaceae; genus Cocos; species Cocos nucifera. The sequence goes on along the minus strand of QRFJ01005261.1, from coordinate 15,550 downwards.
GGTGTACAATCACTTCTTTATAGTAGATGAGTCTTGAGTCACGGTGTAGAGACACCAGAGTGAGAGTACAAGTACTCATTAGAGAACAAGGGCACTAAGCGTGACCCCCTCGAGCAGTCATTAGAAAGTCTATCTCTCATCAATGACTAGCTCGAAGCTACAGTTATGTGTTTGGTTCTTTGACCTGAGGTGCATCGATAGTTCATCTTAAAGGGTGTTATAGTTTGATTACACTATGACTCAGTCTCCTAGCCATTCGAAATCCTAAGGTGTATGTTGGCTATATCATATTCATTGTAGGACTTAGATTGCACCAATAGGAAATCTATCTACCACGGTAGATGAGGAGAAGCCCTATGATGATCATGAGAATCAAGTCCATAAGCTCATAGCCATGGCAGAGTGAAATAATAGAAAGAGTTTCTATTAAGATTTTCATATTGGATTTGAATCAAATGATTAGTCATATGATGGATATTAGGGTTTGACGAGATTACCTTAACCATAATCCTGTCAGAGCTCAAGATAGAAGAAATTAATCACACAAGTAACTACCCCAAGAGGTTCATTTTCAATTTTGATGGATTGCTACCATATGCTGCTAGGTATCACTGATGGATTTTAAGAGTAATTAGAATGATTTAGATAATCAATCATACTAGTTGTTTGAATCAAAAAAGTTTTGATCCATCAGAAGGTATTTCGATGATGTCGATGATAGAGATTGTGATATATCTCATTACCATATGAAATTGAATCTAATTGAGTCACACAAATAAGAATTTTGATCTGGATATCATCAATTGGACTAATCTAGTTTAATTGATTTGAATAAGATTCAATTACGTTCAAAAGAATCATGCTAGCACACGATTTAGCCTAATGTTCTTCTTTAATTATAATTAAAAGTTATCTCGACTGAGCTAAATATGTTTGGGCTCACTCAGGTACCTTTACATGGTCTGACTGGAGCTTGTCCAAGTTAGAAAATGATTGTGTTAATTTATGAGATAAATTTGAGACAACACCTACCATTTTCCGTCATTTACTAAATCCTATTTCGGACATTTGGTCATACGTTGACCTTTGACATTTAGACTCTGCCCATGTGTCAAGCACCCATAGGAGAGAATTTTTGGACCAGTCCACCTTCTAAAAAGTAGATGGATATGGGGCGCAAGCATGCATGCGCCCATGGATAAAGCATTTGGAGTCCCATACAGATGGAACTCTAGTTGCTTCGGGGTTTCTACCTAGGTGGCGCCAAAGACTTGTCTTTGACCAGTCTTGGTGCCATCTAAGGATGATTCAGAGGGGCTCTCATCTGATTGGATTAGATGATGGTCATCCCACCAATCAGATTTAGATCTGATTGCACAAAAGGCCATGATTGGCCGGGATGATGTGAAACTGCATGGTGCAACAGGGTCTATAAAAACCCTATCTGCGCCAAGATCAAATAAGCTCGACCCATTGCCCATGCCACAAGACTGCCCCTCTTCCTCCTCCAGGCCATCTTCAAGTCTTCTCTCTCCTACCCACACCCAAGAATTTTTGGGCTTCAGTTTGGTGCGATCCAAGCAAGAGAAAGGCGATAGAAAAAGGAAGAAGGCAGCACTGCTGTAAGAGACAACTCACATCTTCAAAAGAAGTTTCGAAGATCTTCTTTTGAAGATCTTCAAAATCAGATCCAGATCTAATTTTTGGAGAGGTGATAAAGAGGGAGAAGATCTCTAGATCCTATCCGAGTGGATACCGATAGAGACCAAGCACTTGCGTGGCTAGATCCAGAACCTCAGGCAGATATCAAGATCATCATAGGCTAATCAGATTATCCTCAACAAGGTAAATTAAATTAAATTTATTTTATTTTATTTTTTTTATTAGATCAATAATATCATATCTAGAAAGTCTCAGATCTGATCTGGATTCAAGAGAAAATTTTTTTGAAATATCTCTATTGATCCAATTAGATCTGAATGAACCTGATCCAGAAAACTAGGTTTTTCCTTCAAAAGATTCTTGGGTACTAGGATTTCATAGACACCAATCTAGGTGTTTAGGTGAAAGAAAATAAGAAGAAGAAGAAGGGTTCTTCTTCTAGGGTTTTTTTTTTTATCTCTTCCTCCTTGTTTAGAGATTTTTGAGAGGTGTCTCAAGTTCAAAATCTCTCTCTTCTTTCTAAAAATTAGAGAGTCAAAGATTTAAAGAAGGTGATTCTAGATCAACCATCGAAGAAGGATCGGCACAGTACTAATATATTGCACTGATTTCATGCATTAGGACTTCTGATCGTGATTCATGGGCTCGTGTGAATGACTCCTAGAGGTCGAATGCATGTATGGCTCATAACATCATCCTTAAGCTCACATCAGTAAAGTAGAACATCTAACTTGCATAGGTAATAAAGATCTGATCTCCTGTTACTCATATAATTTCTATCTAGTGTAGATCTGTATTGATGTGATCAACACTTCTTCTTTCTTTATGTTTTTAATTTTTGATTTAATCTCATGTAATAATTATATAATAGGATCTTAGATCTAGGAATTTTTTAATTTTATAAATAAATATTGATTTATTTAAGTTTTTCACTACTTCATCTTGAAAAAATTTCAAGATCTAGTCCTAAAATCCTAGATCTGGTTCCTACAATTAGTATTAGAGCCTAGGTTATTTATTATATGATTATGTGTGTATGTTTAGATTATTTCTTATATTAGATCTAATTTATAATCTTATTATTAAATCTAAAATTAAAAATCCTGATCACACGAACTGCTATAAGGTTGTCCTCCTATAAGGTTTACCCCTTACAATGCAGAGGTTATCCTAGTTCGTGTCGATCTGCTTCTTATCATAAATTTATTAGATATGATCTAATTTTATTTATAATTTGTTAGATTTAAAATAGTTTTAGATCTAGAAATAAAAGTTTTAGATTGCACGAACTGCTATAAGGTTGTCCTACTATAAGGATTTATCCTTTACAGTGAAAGAGGTTGTTCCTAGTACATACTGATCTAAAATATTGATCATAAAATTTTAGATTAGATCTAAAAAATTTTATGATATGATTAAAAATATTTTAATCTAATTTTAATCATCATAAATATGTTAGATTTGATCTAAAAAAAATTATGATTGATTAGAGTTGAAACTGTTTCAATTAAATGAACCTGTTTAGATTAGATCTAAAGTAGATTCATGCTTATTTTACTTGCATATTGATTATGAATCAAACATGCAACTTAGATTGGTAGAACCATATTGTAAAAATATTTTATAAATATAAAAATTATTTTTGAAAAGTCGAACCCCAACCCTCAGCCCAAAACTTAATTAAGAATTAAGAAGTTATTTGATTAGGATCTAGGATTGTGAATTAAAGATCCTAAGACACAAATCATAACACATTGGGTTAAATAGGTTAGTGAAGATTAGGTCCATTAATTGGGTTAGACCTAAGGGTTAGATTAAAGAATGAACTTAATTAGAGAATTGACTAAATCTAATCAATTATTGCTCTTATAGATTAGGTCAAGGATTCTCTAGATCAATTACAATAAGTTATAGTTGGTCAAGTCCATGTCTTTAACGAGAACCCAAGATGGACTTGATTCTTGGCTACATGGTCTAGCATGAACTGTTAGGTTGATCTAATCAAAGACTAATTAAACCAGTTGGTGTCTAAGGTAAAACCAGACCGATGGTCTTTAATTGGCAGCCTGCTTAACCTGGCCATTTTCTGATGGTGTCTAAGGCAAGCTTTGGCAGACCCTCCCATTGATCTCACTTATCTAGCCTTCTTGGTGAAATTATTTTTGATCAGATCACTTGATAATTCGAGCTGATCCATGTTAGCTAGGTAAATTAGTGTGACTGATTTAGGTGCTCCTAGACCAGCCTATTAATGGTCTCCCTTAATCTGACTTGGTGAAGTCAAGTGGAAGGATCATGATTAGGTAGTTTATCTGACCTTCTCTCTTCAAAACTTAAATAAATTAAATCTTTTAAAATTATTAGATTCTTAAAAATAAAATAGTTATGATGATAACTAGATCATAGCCTTCCCATTAAGTGGATGATAATGGATCCATTAGTTGGATAATCATTGGAGGTCCACAGACCTGGTGCTTATCCGCTAATAGAATTATCATTCATAATATGATTTCTTTGCCGCGTCTCTTTAAATGGTGATTAGGTTGACCAACCATAGTATGGTTGGACTTAATCATTCATTAGTTAGATGGATCAAATATGATCGTGTTAATGGTTGGACCTAACTGGGACTTTTAGTAGAGGTCCTAGCTTACTGAAAAGATACTTGAGGCAAAATTAAATTACTAGAAATTATTTGAAAAAATAATTGATTATGAATCTATCCTTGGATGTACATGGATTGACTAACCATAGTTGTGCTTGTGTGCAATCTATGTGGATTCTAGTACCCACTAAGAAATTAAGATAATTCCTCGAATTGAAGGTAAAAGCTACCAATTTGAATAAAATAGTGGGAGAATCTTTTGATTAAAGTTCAAATTTTTAGGTTTAATGAATGAATTACTAATTAGGCTTTTGGTTCTCCTTTATGTAGTTAAATTCAAACCATAGTTGCTCCATTCACTATTAGATAAGTGATAAACCTTATGGGACCCAACTTCGATAATAAGTATCAAAAGTTGAATATTGTTCAGCAGCATGAAGTGGTTCATGCTGGGGCCTCTATGTACCCAATTTAATCAATAAGGATCCTAAGAATAACCTAGATCAAATAGAGTGCTTTCACTGTATAAAGCAAGTAGGGGCATTGGAAAGAGGAACTGTTCCTCAGTATCTTGCAATTTTCATGACCATAATAGGCTGAATAAGAGAAGATGAGCAAGTAGTTGCTGATCAAGAAATGTTATATGATAACACCTTATAATTTCTCTATTTGTGATACTACTACTGTGGGTATTGGAATACTAGAAATTCAGTCCATATTTGCAATACATTGCAAGGACTTCAAATTAGTAGAAAATTTAAAAATAATGAGTGATTCCTAAATATTGGAGATGGAAGGTCTATTCTAGTTCTAGCTATGGAAAATAGTTCAACTTATTCTCAATAGTAGTAATATCATTTCTTTAAATGAATATCATTATTGTCCTTCCTTTTTCTGATGAATATAATTCTATATTGGCCTTTTGGCCAAAGATGGTTATCATTTGTCAATAAAGAAAGATTATTGGTGATATCATTATGAATGATGTTACGATAATGCAAAGACAATAAAGAAATAGTATTTACATTTTATCATAGCTCTATGAGTGTAATGTACACTTCTATAAAAAATATCCTTAGATTAGATAAAATGTCTCTGATATCTACCTATGGCATTGTAGGCTAGGTCACATTAACAAGAACTAGGATAAACATGTTGACTCAAGAGAAAATTCTTGAAGTTGGTGATTATGAATCATTTTCAACCTATGAGTCCTATCTTCTTGGAAAAATGATCAAGTCATCTTTTATTGGAAAAGGTCAAAGAGCCACCGAGCTCTTAGGTTTAGTACATACTGATGTATGTGGACCTATGAGTACAAGTGATAGAGGTGGATATTTTTACTTCATCACTTTCATAGATGATCTATCAGATATGGATACGTTTATTTGATGAAACACAAGTTAGATTTATTTGAAATATTCAAATAATTCCATAATAAAGTAGAAAAATAAATTGGGAAGAGTATTAAAACTCTTTGATTGGATCGAGGAGATAAATATTTGTCTAGTGAGTTCTTGACATATCTAAGAAAGAATAGGATTCTCTCACAATAGACATCTCCAGGGACACCACAACATAATGGTTTATGGGGAGGAAGAATCAAACCTTGTTAAACATGTTCGATCCATGATGGGTTTTGCTAGTCTGCCTATTTTGTTTTGGGATTATGCTCTTGAGACTGCATGTTATATATTGAACAATGTATCGAGTAAATCTGTTGTAATGACTCCCATATGAGATATGGACTGAGTGTAGGACTACACTCTCTCACCTATGGGTTTGGGGTTGTCTGGCCTATGTTAAACATTTGCATACAGATAAACTTAGACCTTGATCTGATAGGTATGTGTTTATATAGGATACCCCAAGAAATCTAAGGGTTACTATTTCTACCATGCTAAAGAATAAAAGATGTTTGTCAGCCTTTAGACAATCTTTTTAGAAAAGAAGTTTCTTGGTGAAGGAACTGTTGCCTCTAAGGTTGAACTTGAGAAAATTCAATAGGTAGAAAAACCAGCACCAATAGCTGAACTAGAACCAAATTTGATAAGATCAAATCTAGAGCCTAGTGAACCTGTATCATTAAGGCCATCCAATAGAGTATCGTCGCATCAGTCGGATAGATACTATGATTTTTTAGTCTGGGATGGTGATCCTATCAAACTCGATGAGAATAATGAGGATCCAATCACCTATATGGATGTAATGTAGAGATCTGATTTTGAGAAATGACTTGAGGCCATGAAATTCAAGATGAAATCCATGAAGGTCAATGATGTGTTGACATTAGTTGACCCACCTGTGCAGGTTAACCAATTGGATGTAAGTGGATTTTCAAGAGGAAGAGGGGCACAGACGGAAAGGTGGAGACCTATAAAGCCCATTTGATTGTCAAGGGATATCATCAATGTTATGGTATTTACTATAATGAGACATTCTACCCTATGGCAATACTCAAATTTATTCGGATAATACTTGCAATAGCTGTCCATCTAGACTATGAGATTTGATGGATGGATGTGAAGACAACTTTCCTGAATAGAGAGATGACCGAAGAAGTATATATGATACAACCTAAGGGGTTCACATCCACAGATGAGTCCAAAATGTACAAGCTTCAAAGGTTAATTTATGGATTGAAGCAAGCACCATAGAGTTGGAACATGCATTTTGATAAGATGATCAAAACGTATGGTTTCTTTAAGAATGGAGAATAGCCCTGCACAATTGGGCAAATGGTCCGATAGTGGTATTCCTTATCTTGTACGTTGATGACATTCTCTTAATCAGGAATGACATCCCTACACTATAAGAAATAAAAGTATGGTTGTCATCTCAATTCTCCATGAAAGACTTCGGTGAAGCATCCTACATCCTAGGGATGAAGATAGTAATAGATTTAAGAGGACGCTTAGGTTATCCCAGTCCACATACATAGAAACCATGCTAAAGAGGTTCAGCATGGAGAATTCCAAAATGGGCTATCTCTCGATAGGCCAAGAAATTTCTCTCTCTAAGAAGGATTGTTCGACAACTCCTGAAGAGAAAAAGCGTATGAATAGAATCCCATATATTTCGGTAGTGGGATCATGTATGCCATGATATGTACGAGACTAGATGTGGCATACTCAATAGAAGTAGTGAGTAGATACCAATCTGATCTAGGAGAGAACCATTGGAAGGTAGTGAAAACCATCCTTAAGTATTTGAGAAATACTAAAGACCAATGGTTGATCTACGGTGAGGCTGATTTGGAACTAGTAGGATTTACCGACTCTAGCTTTTAATCTGATCATGATGATAGCAAAAATGTGTCAGGTTATATCTTTATCTTAAATGATGGAGCCATCTATTAGAAGAGTTTCAAGCAGTACACTATGGCAGACTTTGTATGCGAGGCAGAGTACATCACAGCATCAGATGCCACGAAGGAAGCTGTGTGGCTAAGAAAGTTCATCACTGAGCTTGGAGTAGCACCCTTTCTTAATGGTTCGGTCTTACTCTACTGTGACAGCACTAGTGCCATTACTCAGGTGAAGGAACCGAAGGCACACCAGTGGACGAAGCACATACTGCACTGCTACCATTTGGTCTAGTAGATCATGGATCGAGGTGACATAGATCTTCAGAAGATCGATACAAAGGAGAACCTGATCGATCTATTCACTAAAGCCCTGGTGGTAAAGAAGTTCGACAATCATAAGTCGAAGATGGATATTAGATAATGTACCTACAATAAGGATCTATAACATGTTATGATGTAAATATAAATCTCTAAGATTAAATTAATCATAAGTGGTATTGATCATATCAATACTTAGATTTAGAATAATTCTAGATCTAACCCTAGATCACATCTAGGTCACCAAGAGATCAGATCTCTTATCTTTGCATGGGTCGAGAACTCCATGATTGAATTCGTTGTTGCCTTTGGAGCCGCACATGCGTCCGACCTCTACAGATGATCCACATGAATCTGCAACATAGATCGGAGGTTCATCGAATGAAGATCCGCTTGAAGTGCTAGCTTCTCGCAGATCTCTCCTGATGGTTAATCAAATACATGTTCTTCGGATCTCTTGGACACTCCAAGAGATGAAGAACACGAGGAGGAATAAGGGATAAACCCAATCCTTTGATCTCCCATAAATCAGAAATAAATACATATGAAAAACCCTAGGAGAAGACAAATCTTCTCCTTCAGGACATCAACTGTTGATGTCCTGTAAACATCTCTTATGCTAGGATCAGAGGAGACTTCTCCTCTAGATTTTTTTTTCTACTTTTCTAGATCTCACACCCTCAGATTTTTTTCATAAAAATCTCACAAATAAAATGGAGAAGAAGATACTCAAAAAAAAAAAAAACAAAGAGAAGATAATCTTCTCTTACCTTTGTGCCTTCATGACATCAACGATTGATGTCCAGATGAAGACCTTTTCCCTAAGGATCTTGGTGCCATCTTTCCTCAAGCCCTTCTTCTCTCTCTCAAATTTTTATCATATAAAAATCATAAATAAAATAGGAAGAGAGAAACATAAAAGAAAAATATAAGAGAAGACAATCTTCTCTTACCTTGTCTCTTCAAGATATCAACCTTTGATGTCTTAATTGAGGGCTCTTCTCCATGAATCTTGGCACCACAAATCCTCCACACCTTCTCCTCCTTCTCCTCTGATTTTTTATGATTTTTCTAGGATTTTTCACGTCCTTTATGGTCAAAAAAAGAAGCGTTCCCTTTATATTGCAAAACTAGGTCAAAACCTAGTCAAAGGAGGACTTCTATGGGGCGTGCAACTGTTGGACGCCTCTCCCACTTATTTTTTTGTGTAACCACTGATTCTCATGCATAAAACAAAGAGAAAAAGGGCCAAATAAGATAGAGTGGTGTGGGTAGAGTTGGCACACAAGGGAGGGAGGAGTTTGGGTCAAAGAAGACTCTTCCAAGTAGGAAACAATTTCCAACTTTCTTCTAATTTTGACCAAGTCAAAATTTATTCTAAATAATCTAATATGGGGCATGAAAAATCTTTTATTAGGCATGGGAAAACATAGAAAAAAATTTAGAATAAAAATATGGTGTGGGCTTTCTTAGGTGCAAGTGAAAGAGAGAGAGTCCTAGTCCAACTGGGACACCTCTTGTTTGACTAGATCAAAATTATTTTAAATCTAATTTAAATCTTATTTAAACTAGATTAAATGCAATCCAGTTAAGGATGATCCTAGTCCAACTAGGAGCCTAATTAAATCAGGTTAAATCAAGATTTAAATCCTAAATCAATCAGGTACACCTAAGTCCTAGTCAAACAAGAAATTATTCTTTTCTTATAATTAGCTTATCTAGTAAACCAATTAGACTTAATCTAATTAAATTTAAATTAATTTTAATTGAATCTAATTCAATTAGACTTGATCTCAGCCCAATTGCTTAATCAAATTGAGCCAATTAGCAATCTAATTGCTAATCGATCCTCCTGCAACACTTGTATTAGGTCAAACATCAATCGCATTAAATGTTTGACCTCAAAACGATTCTCAATCATCGATTAACTTTTTGATCAGATTACAAGCTCTAATGTGTGTGATCCCATAGGTTTGAACCTAAGCCGTAAATGAACTAATTCCTATATCAATCCAAGTTACCATCTAGCAATGGTTCCCGACATTCAAATAGGTCGAATGTATGTAAAGCAACATTCTTAGAACCCTGGCCCATGGTTACCGTATAATTCATCCCTAAGATCAATGATGCTCAAGATGACTTTGAATATGCTATCAAACACTCATACAAGTCATCTCTATTATGTCTCAAAATTTTGTAAATCTCGTGACACCTCACGAGGATTACCTAGGCCTAGGATTTTGCTAAATTGAAACATAGTGAGACATTCTCTTCCTAAAGTTAATCAGGAGTGGTCAATCCCATCTTGACTCACACACCAAGTCTACAAGTACTTGACTATACCCAAAAATCTTTCATCATCTATATTAAAAATATAGACAGTCCAGCACCAAAGTATAGTGAGTTGCTTGCAAGTCACCGTGGCGATCTCAGGTCGGAGGGACACTTATATCCATTGGCCTTAGCTAGCTTTTCTTGACAATAGAGTGCTACATTGGTCACGTTCAGTGCAGATGTACTCCTACATCTCACCTGGATGCCATACAAGTGTCTCCACACCACTTGGTTACGAGGACAACCAACGCATATGGCATATAACGACCTACACTTGATAAATTATCATCCTTGTTAATAACTTATTATTTGGTCATGAATAATTTGAGAACCATCCGATAAATCCTCCTTTATTGATTGATTGTGTTTCTAAGTACATCATAATTTAGGAGTTCATTTAAGGAAGATAGAACTTTTATGATGAAATAGCCAAATTACTACTATTATTAGATAATTCATATACTAATTTCAATCATCTACTACCTAGATGATTGGCTTTAGGACACATTTTTCAATAACTCCCACTTGGACTAAAGCCAATCAGAATGATATCAAATATCCTATCTTCCACTTGAGTTCGTAGAACTCCTTAGTTTCGAGGCCTTAGCAAATGGGTCGGTTAAGTTCTCCTTTTACATCGATCTTCTAAAGATCGACGTCACCCAGATTAAATATCTAAGATAAAAATAATGCAAAATATGCTAGTCCTTCGGTTCTTTAGCCTGAGCTATGGCTCCAGTGCTACGATAGGACTGGACCATGGGTGGAGGGTGCCACTCCCAACCTACTAATGAACTTCAGTAACTACACAGCTTATATGGCAGCATCATATGCCACGATATCACTAACTAAATAGGCTAAAGTATCATGCTTGGAATTTTTCCAACAGATTGCTCCTATAATTAGGGTATGAGTCAACATTCTCTTGTTGTCATCTTATTCTGATTGAAATCAAAATATTCATATGTTTTAAGTTAGTACTTCCATATTTGAGTCGCTGGAGGATTGTCTATACAATCCTCCAGTGGCTCTTGGATCAGACTGGTATCAGCTCACTACTTCTAGCGAGTATACCATGTCTAATCTCATACATATAGATAAATAAGATGATAGCTAAACCTTTATTCCTTGCAATGTTGGAATGCTATTCCAGATTAAGAGAATTTCATCCTCAAACATCACATGTAATAACACTACAAAACATTTTGCCCAATAATAAGTTCAGGGTTTGTCTTTGTTCATAACTAAGATATATGTTCAGAATGTATGTTCGAACTCTGAGATGATACTTAGATGGGCTTTATAGCTCCCTACCTTCCCTCTGCACTACTCTGATCCTATTAAAAATCTATTCACATCCAATGGATTTTATCCCTTTAGGTGATCAACTAGTGTCCATACACTATTTATTTTCATAGACTTTAATTTGGATCATATGGCTCCAAGCCACTTCTGATAATCAGGCCACTACACTGTATCCTTATAGATGATCGGATCCTTATTGTTCTCATCGAGCTCAACATGATCGCCATCTCGAACCTAGACACTATGTTCCGAAAAGGAATCCACTGAGAGAGAATCCTATGCTCTCCTAGATATGTCACAAACTCATTGGATAAGTATTTGCATCCTCAATCTGATCAAAGAGTTTTAATACTTTATCTAGTTTGTTTTTCTTTTTTATTATTGAATCATTTGAACATTTCAAATGATTCATCCCAGACGTACCCATGCCTAGATAGGTCATCTGTAATGAAATATTAATGTCTTCCTTTGGCACTTAAGTTCAAGGTCCACATACATCACTATATCTGAGACTTAGAACATTATTCGGCTCCTTTACCTTTTCCAGTAAAAGGTAACTTTGTCATCTTTCCAAGAAGACAAGATTCACTAGGCTATCAATAATTCACAATCATTGATATCGAGGTTTCCCTCTCAAGCTAACCCATTTATCCTTTTCTTGTCAATATGACTAAGCCTATAATGCCAAACATAGACATCCATGACATAATCTAACTAGAGTGTGTACATTCTACTTACCTTAAGTCCTTGAAATGAATTGCATAAGACCATTGGTATCTAATACCCAGGTAGTAAAATTACATATAGAGAAGTTTTAAGGTGTTATCATATAGCGTCTTTAATGAGCAACTTTTGCTCCTTTCTCTTGTTCAGCCTGTTGTGGTCAAGGAAAGCAAGACAAATCTTCTTCCTATGATCCTGTTTCAGACATTAGAAGTACTATGCCTGATTTGGATTAATCTTGGACTAATTATTTTGACTGGGCTCAGAAACCCCAATATGAACATAGACTGCACACGAGCCCAACTTTGGTTGGCCCACCCATAAAAGATAGGTTCATAACCAATTAGTTCTCTAAATAATTTCTAGTAATTTTAATTTTGCCCCAGGCCCTGATCAGTTGGCTTTGGCCTTCTTAGAAAAGGATCTAGTTAGGTCCAACCATTAACATGACCATACTTGGTGCATCTAACCAATGAATGATCAGGCCCAACTTTGGTTGGCCAACCCAACCATCATTAGAGAGACACATTCAAGTCATCATATGATCGATGATAATTCCATTAGTCAATAAGCACCAGGCCTTTGGGCATCCAATGATTATTGAGTTAATGGACCCATTATCAAACACCTTAATGGGAGGCTATGACTCTGTTATTCTCATAACTTTATCATTTTAAGGACCTAATAATTTTAGAGGATTTAAATTATTAGTGATTTAAGGATAGAAATGACATGAATCAATTTGCTCCCACCGACTTCACCAAGTCAAGTCCTCCCACAGACTTTGCAAGTCACTGATGAAGATTAGGATCAATTACGATCAATGGGCACCTAAATCAGTCTCACTAATTTTCTATGTGACATGGGTTAGTACGAATCAATGAGCAACCTAATCAAAAACTTGATTTAACCACATTGGTCAGGTAAGTGAGATCGGTGGAAGGGTCTGCCAAGGCTTGCCTTAGTGACCATCAGAAATGGCCAAGTAAGCAGGCTGTCAATTAAAAACCATCGGTCTGGGATGCCAGACTTACCTTAGACACCAATTAGTTTGTCAGTTTTGATTTGGTCTGCCTAAAGACTCGGGCTCGACCACTGAACCACGATCAGCATCCATTTGTTAGATGTATGTACTTTGATCAACTACAACTATTGAAGTGATCTATAGAAATGACTAATCCTAATTAACTATTAATTAGGTTTGATTAATTTCTTAACTATATCCATACTTAATCTAACCCTAGGTCTAACCCAGTTAAGGACCTGATCAAAGCTAACTCATTTTTCTTTAACCCATGTTTTATGAAATTGTCTTAAGATCTTCAAATCATAAATCTAGATCCTAAACAATCACTTAATTCTTAATTAAGTTCAAGTCCTATGGGTTTAGGTTTATGGAATCTCAGAATTAGTTTTTGATTTCATTGTTTGAAACATTTTCAAACTATATTGAATCATATTCAATATATAGTTTTAGATTGTTTGTATATAGTATTTGGTTTAACAGGTTTCAGAATAAGTGGATTATTTTAAAAAAAATTAATCAAACACTAGTTCAAAAAAATAATATCACATAAATAAATCTACAATATTTCTAATGGAGGTTCTAATCAAAACCGAGATCCCTCTACCCGAATCTCAAGCTGTCCAGATGCTGGTCAAAAATCTTAGAGATCCACTTCGATCTCTTATCCGCCCAGTCACAGTACCTATCCTGATCTTTATGAAAGAGCCTCTCAACTCGAGAGGAATCTAAAGAAAGGATTATTTTGTTCTATGTTTCCTAAGAGTTATGGTTCTTCCCCCTCCTCCCAAAGTGGAGGTGCTCAAAAGAAGAAGACGGCTGACATCAAGTCTAGTGGTGTCAACCAAATCAACACTATTTCCCAGGGAAATGGAAGGAGAGGGAATTACCAGCGTTCCCCAAACCAGAACCAGGTACCCTTGCAAATCTCAGTTCCTCTCCAACAACCTCTTCCACTTCCTCCTAATCCTATAGCAACAATCATTCATTCCTTGCAAGAATCATAGCTTCAATTATAATCATGCAGGGTTTCATGCATAGATTTCAAAACTTTTCGAAATATAGAGCAGTGGAAGACATAGATTAAACTATTTAATCTACAACATGCATGTAATCCAATTACAAAATCTTATATCAAGGATCTATAACATGTTATGATGTAAATATAAATCTAAAATTAAATTAATCATAAGTGATATTGATCATATCAATACCTAGATCTAGAATAATTCTAGATCTAACCCTAGATCACATCTAGGTCACCAAGAGATCAGATCTCTTACCTTTGCATGGATTGAGAACTCCACGATTGAATTCGTTGTTGCCTTTAGAGCCGCAAATGCATCTGACCTCTATAAGTATCTACACGAACCTGCAACATAGATCGGAGGTTCGTCGAACGAAGATCCGCTCGAAGTGCTAGCTTCTTGCGGATCCCTCATGATGGTTAATCAAATATATGTTCTTTGGATCTCTTGGACACTCCAAGAGATGAAGAACACAAGGAGGAATAAGAGAGGAATCCAATCCTTGAATCTTCCATAAATCAGAAATAAATACATATGAAAAACCCTAGGAGAAGACAAATCTTCTCCTTCAGGACATCAACGGTTGATGTCCTAAAAACATCTCTTATGCTAGGTTCGGAGGAGACCTTCTCCTCTAGATTTTTTTTTTTTTTACTTTTCTAGATCTCACACCCTCAGATTTTTCTCATAAAAATCTCATAAATAAAATGGAGAAGAAGATACTTAAAAAAAAAAAAACAAAGAGAAGATAATCTTCTCTTATCTTTGTGCCTTCATGACATCAACGATTGATGTCCAGATGAAGACCTTTTCTCTAAGGATCTTGGCGCCATCTTTCCTCAAGCCCTTCCTCTCTCTCTCTTAGATTTTTATCATATAAAAATTATAAATAAAATAGGAAGAGAGAAACATAAAAGAAAAATATAAGAGAAGACAATCTTCTCTTACCTTGTCTCTTCAAGATATCAACCTTTGATGTCTTAATTGAGGGCTTTTCTGCATGAATCTTGGCTCCACAAATCCTCCAAGCCTTCTTTTCCTTCTCCTCTAATTTTTCATAATTTTTCTAGGATTTTTTACATCCTTTATGGTCAAAGAAAGAGGCGTTCCCTTTTATATTGCAAAACTAGGTCAAAACCTAGTCAAAGAAGGCCTTCTATGGAGCGTCCAACTCTTGGACGCCCCTCCCACTTATTTTTTCATGTAACCACTAATTCTCATGCACCAAACCAAGGAAAAAATGG